>JAKCPI010012902.1:0-57953 GCA_023213315.1 Euborellia annulipes | reverse complement strand
CTGTTGAGGAAAGTTTCTTGGATTTAATGAAATATAAGTAGAAGGCCGAACTAGGCAGCCTTCAAGCCGGTTTGTCGATGGCGATGCTTCCAAATTTTTTTCACATGGACTGATTTAAATAACTTTTTGTTATATATACCCCTATCTTCCTCTCTTTATAAACTTGTACACTAAGGGGGCCTGAGGCCCCATGTACATTTTAAAGAATAAATAAAATAAAAAAATAAATAACCATCATCAGTCCATTTTATTGAGCTGAAAGCATTGTAGAGTTAGAAAAAATCTAAATAACAAAAAAATTATTTGGAATATTTACAAATAATATATAACTGATACATACAGTGTGAGCACAAATGACAAAGCATTGAGTCATATTGCGGAGTTGTCATAGATGTGTACTATACATAAATTATTTGTATAAAATACAAAGCAATGCCGTAGTTGCTTGTAGCTGGGAATCGTAGTTGAGAACGATAAGGAGAATAAAAACAAGCTTTCGTTTTCTCTCTAACTACTTCAATTTATTTGCAAATATTTCTAATTCTAGAATTAGGTCATACACTGGCATACAGTAGAACGTCCAGGCACGAGGCTCATGCGCTCAATTGTTCTCAAATATATTTTTAAATTGACAATCTCTCTCATAAAATTCATATATGCATATGCACTAAGGATGGTCCCTGTATAGGAGCCGAAATATTTGCAAATAAATTGAAGTAAAGAGAGAGAAAACGAAAGCTGGTTTTTATTCTCCTTATCGTCCTCAACAACAAAGCAATGCAATCATCTAATAATACGGTGCGCAAAGTTTGAGATACAAAATTGTTTTGATTAATGAAAAGATTTTATGAGTTCGGTATACCATCATAACCTCTAACCCCCCACCCCTCCCCCTAAGAGGTAATTTTACAAAATATTTATTATAATATTCGATGTAATAAATTAATTAATTAATCAAAACAATTTTGTACCTCAAACTTTGCGCATCGTATTAGCTGATTGCAGTGATTGTATTTTATACAAATAATTTATGTAAAATACAAATCTACTGACAACTCCCCAATATGACTCAATGCTTTGTCATTTGAGCTCACACTGTATGTATCAGTCATGGGCGTCCGCAGGGGGGGGCAACCCGGCACTTGCCCCCCCCCCTGGAAAATTAAAATGATATAAAAAAAATGTATAAAACAAAAAAAAAATGCAAAAAAACCTTTCTCATTATACATCCACCTTGCCGCGGTGAGAAAGCTTTAAATACTAAGAGATGTATAACATTATTAATATCAAAGTACGTTTTTTTTAACTTATCTGGAAGTGACTTGCCCCCCCCCTGCAAAAAACCCTGCGGACCCCTTGGTATCAGTTATATATTGTTTGTAAATATTCAAATAATCCTTTTGTTATTTTGTTTTTCTAACTCAACAATGCTTTCAGCTCGAAAAATGGACTGATGATGGTTATATTTCATTAAAACCGAAACTGTTTCCTCAAAAGAGAGTTTAAATTCGTGAAGACTAACTACCTGGCTGCTTGCTCCTTTAATCTCTATTTGTTTAATAATATAACAGCCACTTTATTTCTTCAATTCTAATTATTTTCCTAATAGAAATAACCAATAAATTTATTTACCAAAATCATTCCTGGCGAGTTACAGCGAAGATTTCTTCTTTTGTGTTAAACTTAGTTGTTTCTTCTTTTTAATTAATTAATGCAGAGAATTGGAGTGTGATCCTTGATCCATTTTTTAAGAGTGAAGTCCAAGGACAAGCGGTCCTGTGGGGTATTCTTCTCCATATATATCAAAAGTTTCATGAGCAGCTGCGAGAGCCAAGAGCAAATGGTGTCGAAAACGCTCTGTTTTATCCACTTGACATCCCGTTTTGATGATGTCTGAAAATATACAAAAATCAATAACATTAAAGAATCATAACATAATAAAACCAATGGGTACATTTGAAAAAAACTTATGTTTCTGAACCCAATTTTTTTAATAGAAATTTTTGTTTGATTTAATGTTAAATACAGAAGGTGAGTGAGGAAGTCACAAACTTCCACCTGATATTTCTTGTCACAATGCGTAGAAAGAAGGTTTATTGAAAATTAACATTTTTTTTTACTAAATTATTGGCAACATTTATTGTTGAATTTAGATCATTGTAATATGCAAATTTGCATGAAATTTAATTTTAAATATTTTCTATTATTATTTTAGGTTTTACAAAAAAACAAAATAGAAAGTTATCTCAAAAAGTAAAATTAAAAAATAATAATGAATAGAGAAGTGAAGGATTTGTTGGTCAGAGCTATAATAAATAATTTTCATAGTTACCCAAAAATTAGTGAAGCCGATGTGAAAAGAGGTCGAGAGTCTCTTCATTTGTGGAAAAGTGGCTAAGAAATTCTCATTTTCTTCAAACAAAAAGAAGTGAATCAATCGTCAAAAAGTATTAGGTGGAACTCCAGAAGAATTGATGAGTAAGAAGATGGTCACTCCAAAATGATGTGATGGTAGAAGATTATAAGTGCAGACTCCTCTATAGAATTAGACCTCTTCGAAAACCCTAGGAAATGTGCGAAAATCATTAAAAAATATATTATAAAATATTCACTTAATTAAAATAGTATTTACTAATAATTTCTTAAATAATAGAATATGTTTTAAAGAAAATATAAAAATTAAAAAAAAAAATTATTAGCAAATTTGCGAGATATGTTTGTGGTTAAGATTGGGCAAAATTGCACCCCCTCTGGAGTCGAAGCAGGACTCTAGTATAGCGGCGGATGGACTACCCTTAATCTAGGGCCAATGAGCAACATCTCGCTTTGGCCTAGCATATTAATGAAATTATTGGGCCGGCGCCCTAGGATAAGGGAATAATTTCATTAATATAATAGGCCGAAGCGAGATGTGCTTTTTGGGCCGGGCCCTAGGATAAGGGTAGTCCATCCGCCGCGAAAGCGTGGAGGTCCTGGTTCGACTCCAAGGGGTGAAATCTTAAGCACAAACATACCTCGAAAATTTGCTATCTTCAACGATATATTGACTGGCTAATGAACAGTCTGAGCTTTGGTTGAAAAAAATTCCATCCTTTTTCAAACAAGGCTCTACCTAGATAATAAAAGTTATTAGGTTTAGAAATTTTAATAATAAAATTTATAAATTAGAGTAAGAATATTTCAAAAGTTAATGAATTATTTTAAAATATATATATATATATATATATATATAATATTATTATATCATAAATATAATTGAAGAGACGTTTAAATACTTACTTGGGTTGGTTGTAATATACTTCATTAAATCAAATAAATTCTTCCCAGTCAAATTTGTGAAGTCTGACTTGTGGTTGTTAAATAGTGCGATGATATTGAAGTAAATTCTTTCTACCGGAGAAGTCAAACAAGAGAGCAATAGTTGATTTTGATCCTGAGTTCTTTTGAAATCAAAATATTTAACATCTGGCCTTTTTACAACTTGCATGGGCGAGAGGGACTCCGCTTTGATTCACTTGAAATTTGAGAACAGTGTCTGCTAAGCTCCTGCTACTCCGTTATTTTCCCAACGTGAATAGTTTCCTCTTCGGCGTTGGATTCAGAATCCGATGACACTACTTATCAATGAGTAAAGCTCCTGTAACAAAATTTTATTATTATTGTAATAAACAAGTCAAAAATTTATTATTTTTCAGTGGTTTGTGCAATTAAGATTAATTTCTTAAAATGGAAGATTTATTGCATTTATTTTTAACCAAGGTATTATCAATAAAAAGAGATATTTTTATTATAATTGGCTTTATTGCAGAACTGGCTACTGAGCTAGCAAGCAGTTTCGGTGGGAATTATCCACCATCTTAAAGCCTATATATTTTCAGGTCTGAAGATGGTGGATGATTCCCACCGAAACTGCTTGCTAGCGCAGTAGCCAGTTCTGCAATAAAGCGAATAATAAAAAAATATCTCTTTTTATAAATATCTTAAAAATAGGAAGATTTATTTGTATTTGGTCCAAGGTAGTGGTGGCTTATTAAAACAATATATGTTATATTATTTTGATTTTATTGTTACAAATTGACATATAATACCTTGGTTAAAAAAAAGATGCAATAAATCTTCCATTTTAAGAAAATAATTGATTAATTTAGCATTTCGTAGCAATAAATATTTACAGATTGTTAATTATTTTTCACACCTATCTTAAAATACTATTTGCACATAATTGTAATAGAAATTCTATTAAAATATATTTTGAATTAACAAAAAATTAGAGTTTTTGTCCTAATTTTTATTTTATGAACGAAAATTGGTTATGAAAAAATAACCTAAATTGTCATACTTTTTAAATAGGCCTAAATAATAGAATGTACAATGAATCATAACATTTATTATGTATTTAATATTACAAATACATAATAATAATTAAAAAGAAGTAATATTTACCGAGAATTTCGAGGAGTCTGAGGTGAGAAATACGGAAGAGAAACATTAGAAAAGATGGACTCGTCCTCTCTGAGAGAGGGAGGGTATTGTTAGCAACTCAGCTAAGGGGAAGGGAGGGACGCCGACAAGTAGGGGGGGGGCAGCCTCAGAAAGGAGGGAGGGATTAAATAATAAAGAGAGGGGTGAGAACACCTTATTTTCTCTCTCTTTCTCATATACACATATTAAAGATGTGAACGGTACGATGATCAATTAGATAATTAAGAAATATTTTTCAATTAAATTGATTATATTGTAAAATTAAAAGTAAAGATGATTTTTTTTTTTTTTTAATTTTTATTTATTATATTTTATATCACAAACCTGCACATACTCAAAAGCAGAGTTGGCAGGTTTTATCCCGCCGAGTATAATACACGGTTTTATACATGTATAAAACTATCGCGGATAAAACAAGGTATAAAACTGTAAAAAACCAACTCCCCCCCTGAAAAAAACAGCTTAAAAGCTTTTCATATTTTATAATGTTTTAAAGCATTGACGATGTTGTTTGCTTTTTATTTAGTGAATAATATAATCAAAATGTTAATAATTGAAAAATGAAATTTTATTTGAATTTCCTTTTTCGTCGGGTTTGCGCATGCGCATCCGAGTTTTATACATTTTATACGTTTTATACCAGTTTTATCCGCAATTTTTGTATACAACTGCAAAATTGTGTATAAAACCCAACTCTGCTCAAAAGCAACTAACCCTAATAGAACTAAATATATCGACACAAAAAATATGGTGTGTCTCTTACCCTTGATAATTGAAAGTTGTGTTTTGTGCTTGTCACACCAGATTTTTTTGTGTCAATATATTTAGTTTCCGCCGATACATTAGAATTTAAGATTTTACATATTAAATTCTAAAGTATTTAAAATGTAAATATAGGAAAATACATTTTGGTAACCGTTTCTCCCATCTATCCTATGAAGTACAAGAGTAAAGTGTGCTTCATGGGCGTAACTAGAGAGTGCCCCCCCCCCCCCCCCAGAAAGCTCTCTGCCCCAAGAAAAATTGAGAAAATATGGGGGTTTCCAGGCCCCCCGGAGGAGGCCCATGCCCCCCCCCCTCCAGCGAGGATGGCTGGTCTCATGCCAAATTCTCTAGTTAGGCCCATGGTGTGCTTAAAAAAGATTTCCAGGGCAAAATGAGAATATAGGCCTACAGAATAATTTATTTTTGAATTTTAATCAAAATCGTTGTAGCAAATTTTAAGAAAAATCGAAAAAAAATACTGAAAAAGAACATCAGTAAAGTACTAGTACTTTTTGAACGATTTAGTTCAAAAGCTTATTTTCACGTCTAGGCGATTGCCTAACTTAAATATAAAATTTCAACCTCCTAGTTCAATTCGTTCATGCTTTAAATTGAACAGACACACACACAGACCGGGCCCACTTTTTTTTTTTTTGATTCAGATGACTTCAAAACGTGCATTTTCATCAAAATCTCCACATCGAATTTTTGAATCAAATAATTTATATTAACATATAGGCTATATAGAGTAAGATAATGTAAAAAAAAAAATTAAAGAATTAATTCAATCAATTTTCTTAATACCCTCTTTGTAAAGAGAGAGAGGGAAAAAAGTGAGTCATTAAATTTTCTTTTGTTACTCGTACCAACTCCACTTAAGCATCTTTTATTTAATTACCTTCTCCTGGTCAATTAGATTAAATTGACTTGGGGACAAGTACCAATTACTTTTTTTCAGCAAGTGAAGGGCTTTAATCATAAAATGGAACTAACACACACAATATAGGCCTAATATAAAATAATAGAACAAGAAAATGAAAAATCTTATTTTCCCTAAAATGGGATTTTATTGATATTTATATCTAAATTTTAATACGCGTATATTCTACATTTCGCTTGGTGAGAATCGTAGTGGCGAAAGTCCGAAATATAGCCCTGTATTTACTAGCTGAATTTAAGAGCTAAAGTGTGATACGCAGTACACACTTTTTGATTTCTCCTTGTTTATTATACAATCTTTATGAAATTCAAGATACCGTATGTATACTAGGGTAGTTCTTATTTTGGGCTTTTTCGAATTTTTTTCGACACCTAATTTTTGGCACGATCGCAATACTTCCCACACAGTACAAAATATTGCAGCAATGTTGCAGAAATATTGGGAATCTTGCTCAATATTGACAATATTGCAGCTCAAACAGCGCTATTGCTGCAATGTTGCAAAAAGGCGGACATGGGAATATTGCCAATATTTTGCAAGATTTGCAATATTGATTACAATATTTCTGCAACATTGCTGCAATATTTTGTGCTGTGTAGGTTTCTCTCTATATAATTTATCTACATAATTTATAATCGGATCAAAATAATAAATAAGAGGTCACACAGCGAAAATATTGCAGTAATATTGCCAATCGTGCACAATATTGGCAAAATTGCAGCTCGAACAGCAATATTCCTGCAATGTTGCAAAGAGACGGATATAGGAATATTGCAGCAATATTCCCTGTAAGGTTAGCTTGGAATATTGTCGCTGCAATTTTGCAGAATGGTGCTGGAAATTTGTTTTTTAGGGGGGGGGGCTAACATTTTTTTTTTTTTTTTAGACATCTTGGGCGGGGGCGAGGAATTTGAATGTTTAAAAAACACAATTTAGAATAAATATAAATGTATAAACAACAGTTCTTACACAATTTATTTCTTTAAGAACGCAAATATTTATTGTAAATTAAGATCTTCTGGGGAGGGGTGGGGGTGTAGACCCCTCCTCCCCCCGTAGGACCGATACTGATTATTATTATTATTAAAAAATAACTCTTTTTTTACTGCCTCAAACAAGTTTATTTTCAATTTCCGATCTTTTAAACGGGAAAATAAATTCTGTCGTTTATCGTTAATGAAAAGGAAACGTCTCACTCATTCTCTCTCTCTATTTGAGTAAAAAAGGACCATCTCTTTTGATGTCCCTCAGGGGCCAAAAAGTCCATCTTAAAACGTCCGTTTAAGAAGAAAACCACTGATTGATTTATTACGGGCTAACAAAGAAAAGAAAGCGTTCCTTAATGCGACCCACTCTCCAAAGAATACCTGTGTGTAATGAAGGATATTAAATCATATTCATTCCTTCTATCTCTTATAATATTAACGAAGATAAATATCTTTTTTTAAAGAGATAATTCTTTATTAAGATTATAAAAATTTTTAAGATAAATTATTATTATATTAGAAAGATAGGCATACATATTTTAGACTTTTATTTACAAGATTTTATATTAGCATAAACTTTTTAGGGTTTAAGATTATAATCAAAATGATACTTGGATTAAATTTTAGTTAAATTTAGATATAAGATAAATAAAAAAAAAAAAAGGTTTAAAAAATATGAGAGATAAAATAAAAACAGTCACTATCTCTTGAAGTAGCATATGTAGTTACTTTATTTACTTGTTCAAACTCCTCCTTTAGAATATTTCTTATTCAAAAGAAAAAGAATCTAAGTAATTTTCAAGTCGAATTATTTTATATCCCCAAGACAGGATTAGTATTTTTTTTTTTTTTTTAGTTTAGCAGGTGGCCATTGGTAAATTTAATGAAAGGTGGATCATGGTCAAGAATGCTTTTATTTGTTTGACGGGTCATCTACCTACAGAGTCAAAGGCGTTCTTGATTTAAGGGAACGAATCTGACTATTTCTTTTTATTAAATCTAGATATTAAATATCAATTTGTACTTGTAATAAAAATTACTTATTTAAATAAAAGCCCAAAGAAATTAAATTTAATTGAGAAAATAAGCCATTGCTTTACATAGTAAAATAATTTATTTATTAAATGTTTTCGG
This sequence comes from Euborellia annulipes, assembly GCA_023213315.1. Classification (NCBI taxonomy): domain Eukaryota; kingdom Metazoa; phylum Arthropoda; class Insecta; order Dermaptera; family Anisolabididae; genus Euborellia; species Euborellia annulipes. The sequence goes on along the minus strand of JAKCPI010012902.1, from coordinate 49,646 downwards.
ATTGCTTAACTCAATCCAATATTAGTATCAAATTATACAAATGTGGAAGGTGTTTGAAAATTATAAAATAAGATTTGAGAAGCCATTGTATAAATAAGTGAGGATAACGTTTCGATCAGCAAGTTACTGAGAAAAAAATTAAGTTTTTATATATATTTCATGCACGACCGGGCCAAGTAGGCCCGTTTGAAATGAAATTTTTTTCATTAACCTTACTGAATCGTCCCAGCATACCTCAACTACTGAAAATAACTTATTTTCACTTATTTTTGTTTAAAAATACGGAATTGTGTAATTAACATTAATCTCATTTAAGGGGAAAATCAACAAACGTGACAGTCAGACAGATAGATAAATGGACAGTTAGAGAGAGAGAGAGAGCCAGTTACCAAGTTACCACTCTCCAAGGGAAACAAACCGTCTAATCTGGACTCGTTTATTTCCCCCTCTCTACAAAAGAGAGAGAGACTGGCTTATCTTAATTGCTACAGCACATGCCGGGTTAAAAGCCAAAAAATAAACAAATTGCAAAAATACACACACACTAGCAACAAAAAAAAGAAATACTAATTCTCGGATATTTAAGTTTCCAATTTTTTTTTCTCTTCGCTAATACTGATAAGAAAATAATATTTTAAGGTTTTATAAATAATATTCTTTGTTATAAATACTAACATAAAAGAAAGTTTTGAAAAGAAGAAATTCGATGGCTGAGTGATAATCAACAAGAACATGTAATGTAGGCAGCCAGGATGAAATAAAAAAACTTTTTAAATATCTTCGACGTTTCGGAAACGCATCGCTCCCATCTTCAGGACGATAAATTGTTAATGTTGCTTAGATTGATACATTTCGATTCATACAAAAATATAACATAAAATTTGGATATGCCTTTAGATCAGGGGTGGGCAAAAGCCGGCCCGCGGGCCGGATCCGGCCCTTTTGCTTACTTTATCCGGCCCGTTGAAAAATCCCTTTTATGCGATTTTGTTGAAATCAACAGTATTAGTGTGCGTAGAGTGCATATAAATAATGAAATACAGTATATAAATAATAGAGAGTATTATAATTTCGAACAGCCGTAACCATATCCCTACTTTTATGTATGCAAGCATACTAGGTCTGTTCGATTAAAATCTTTCATTTTTCTTTAAAAATTACGGGACATACTCGTATTTTAGTGGGCACAAATTGTTCGCATGTACACCCAAGTAAGACAATTTATTATTACTATTATCTATTATAATAGACCAGGCTTGGTCCATTGGTGACTTTCCAAGGCTCGATTTAATTATATAATACCATTGGGCCAAGCTTCGGACCAGGCTTGGTCTATTCGTCTTCCCAAGGATCGGTTTAATAATATAATACCATTGGGCCAAGCCTCGGACCAGGCTTGGCCCAATGGCCACTACTCAAGGCTTGGCAAATTACAACTGATGACAACTGGCCCAAGGTTCGGCCAATTGTCAGCATTGGAAATCCCTACCAGGGTATTAACTGTCAAATTTCTTTGTCCAAATGCTTTAAAATGATACTTAGAGTGTTTTTGCCAAAAAAATTTCTTGGGCAGGGAAAAAAACTCCACCCAAAACATTCGGGTGTGGAAAGCGTACGCGGTATAGTCCTGCGGCCCGGGAGACATTTTGAAAATTTCATTTTGGCCCGCGCTTAAAAGTATTTGCCCACCCCTGCTTTAGATGTATATGAAAATTCCCTGGGCTTTATTTTTTGTGTTAAACGGGCCCGAAACATAAGCACTGGCCTGGTCTAGAGATATTATTATCTTAATCAGAGATATTATTGATTGACTAAAAAAATTAATTTAGTTTATCTAGTTTATCAAACTTCACGGAAGCGTTGTTGGGTTTATTTAGTAGCTGGAATATAGGCAAACAAACTGACCAAAATTTTTCGATTAATTGTCCTGATCCATGCTCAGGTGTTAATATCTATGTAGATTAAGCACTGAAGCAATTATTCAAAGGACCCTTTAGTATGTTGGTCATTTAGGCTGCATAACTTCGAGTAATAAACGCCAAATAATTTATGCACCCTTTAGATTCTCTCTACTATCTGTATAAGCCAAAAATATACCCTCTAGCAGTCGACTTGGTTAAAGAATAGACCTTAAATTTTTCAAATGCCCTAATTAATTTAATAGACTTGCCAATATCAGTTTAAAAAAAAGGTCTTATAAGAGATAAGTTCGAGAGTACAAATGTTTGTTTTCTGTTATTATATATGCCACCAAGTCTTCGAGGTCAGGAGAAACTCTAACGGAATGTGAGTAATCCATTTCACTATTTTTCACTAACTCAGCATCTGGTTTCACTAGACACGATAAATCCCTTTTTCCAATATTGGATTTTTCTTTTTAAGTAGAAGAAAAACAAAAGTGATTAATTTTTTACTTTCTCTTAACTCTATATATGTTAATATATATATATAGGGATGAAACGATACCACCGAGGTATCGATACTTTTACTCAATACTGGTATCGGTCGCAAAGTATCGAGTACCTACTCGGTATCGATTGAAAAGTATCGATACTTACTCGTATCGGTCAATTTTTTCGTACAATTAAAGATAAGCAAAAACCAGGAGATTAAAGAAAAAATCTTTCATTTAATTTCTATTTGCTGACGTTTCGGTCGCCAATCACGGCCTTCATCATCAGAGACCTCCGAGTAGCAAGTATAAGATAATATTTTTGTACATATCAAAGTAAAAATAAATTGTATATTTTTAATTGCAATGAATATTAAAAAATACCTAAGATCGTGTATAATTGACAATACTTGCCCTGATAAAGGTCGTGATTGGAGACCGAAACGTTGGCAAATAGAAAATTAAATAAAAGTTTTTTATTTAATCTCCTGGCTTCAAAGTCTCTGATCTTGATTAAATCTCCACAGCCATAAAACATCAAGTTTTTGGAAAAAAAAAAAAAAAAAAAAAAAAACAATTACGACTAAGAAAAAATTTCAGTTTTAGAAGTGCTACCAAAAATAATAATTTTTCAAGATGTTTCCCTGTTGAACACGCAAATAATAAAAATTAAAATACAGTAGTACAAACCATTCCACTTATTTCTATTGTAAATAAGAACAAATGTACGTAAATGTTCTTCCTACCGAATTAATTATCGCATACGTGGACCGAGTATCGATACGAGTATTTTTGACCGATACTTACTTGGTACTTGATTCCAAAGTATCGATTACAAAAATACTTGGTATCGAAAAGAAAAGTATCGAGTAAGTACTTGTATTTACTCGTATCGTTTCATCCCTAAATATATATAGAGAGAAAGATTGGATTCATGTCGAAAATTCGATGTCGAGATTTTATACAGGTTTTGAGGTCCTATGAATCCAAAAAAGTTTTGTATCATATTTGGTGATTTGAGAAAAAAGGGGTTTAAAACAATTAAACATTTATTTATGTAGGTAGAATGGCTCCTAAGATTATCCCTCCCTTTCCTGCCCAGCCCTTGAGATTTAAAAAAAAAAATGTTTTTTTTTTTTTTTTTAATTGGAAAAACTGAAAATTGTTTTAATTGCTCGAATAATTTTTTTTTTTTTTAGTTTTCATATATATTTATTCTTCAGAAATAAATAGTAGTGTAATTTGTGACAAATTCCCTTATATAAAACAATACTTTCGCTCTATATATATTACATATAGGCCTATAGGGTAAGAGAAAGTAAATACAATGAACAGTACAAGTAGCGCTATCTGTTAGCAAGTTGGAGAAACAGTAGAGTTCAGATTTCCGCCACTAGGTGTCAGCACAATACGGTTCGCTCTTGGATTTATTTTTTTAATTTTTCAAATAGAACAAAGAAATATTGTTACAAATTTTTCGTATTAAGATAGAAGGAGGGTCTGATTAAAGCAACCAAAGTAATAATTTTTAATCTTAGATAAGCATATATTAAAAATAAATAAGAAATTGTTTGAATTTCCCATGAAAACGGTAATTAAAAAATAAGCAAAATAATATTAAAATAATGCAAGATTTGTCCCGGTTGGAGCTTTTTTTTAAGGGGAGCTAACCCACTGCACTCCAATTTGAATTTCGACGACTGACAAATTAAACACATCTAGCAATAGGTCCTCGCGATTAAAAGAAAACAATGCTAAAGTTTACAGAGAAACTAAGCGCCTGCAAGCTATGCAACCAGACACAGAAGTATGCAAACAAATTTTTCAAATGCTAATTAATCAATCAATCTTATAAAAATACATTTTAAATAAAATATTATCTCTAATCACGTCTCTAATAACTTAAGGAAAAGCTGAGTTAGATCTCTAGCGAAATTATATACTTTTAGCTGATACAAATTGTATTAGGGCTGGAAATGTTAAGGAAAAAAAAAATGTTAGTTCCTTTTTTAATCAGTTAACAAAATTATTAAGTTCCCGTTTTTTCATCAATTTAGAATTTAATTCGGTGGTTTTCAAACAGAGTCAACCTTCGAACTATAAGATTTTTTGATCCCAAATGAAGAAAAATAGAAAATGTATCTCAAGTCAATCAATATGTTGTAGGTGTTTTATGTAGGCCTAAAGACAATTAAAGTAATGTATTTATCAACTTTATATACTAAAAATGAATATTTGTAGAAAGTGTTTAAATTTATTTACAAGGCTAGTATATTCTGATGAAAATTTTCGAGTAATATAAGGTAGAGTATATTATAATGAATGAGAGAATCCATTTCTAACATTATAATAAATGAAAACAAAATGAGAAAAATCACCCCCAGGGGAAAGAGAGAGAGAATATTTCGTGACTAATTCCACTCCTGGGATTCTTTCACTCTATCCGTTAATCATCTCCAATTACAAATAATTTCAAAAAATTTAATTTATAGTTTATTCAATCGAGAATTTATAAATGTATCGCTAAATGAAAAAATCTGGTGTGTGGTCGCACAGAACACAACTTGCCATGAACTTCGATAAATGAATGTTTTGTTCTGTGCTTGTTACACTAGATTTTTTGAGTCGACATATGTTTAGTTTCCACCAATCAAGATTTAAATTTATAAATATAGAAAAATATTCATATTATGTTGGCAGTCAAATTCCTATTATTTCCTATGAATTACAAGAGTAAAGTGTGATTCAAAGAATTTTGAACCAGATTTCACAACATATTTTTATATAGGAGTATGAGATCGAAAGATAAAGCGAAATATAGAAGTTTAAAAAAATTATAAAAATGCTCTTTTTCTAAAAGTAAAGGGTGTTCATAGAATAATTTCTTTGAGTAAACAAAGAATATTCAGACAGGTTCAGACTTGAAAGAGAAGTAAAGACAAAAACTAAGAAAATAAAAAAATGTTTAAAAAAAAAGTTATATTAGAGATATAATTGGACCCTGTTACGCAATAGTGTGTCAAGCGTCAGCTACCGAGTTTTGAGAAAATTAACATTAAAGTTTTTAGTTTTGATTTAGTTTTTGTGCAAGTAACATTAAATATAAATTTTTTTTAGGACATATTTCATAAATACAATTAATTGGACCCTGTTATGCAATGGTGTGTCAAAGACCAAACATCGAGTTTTGAGAAAATCAACATTAAAGTTTTTTGATTTCATTGGATTATATATAATTTTTGATGTCAATTGTGCAAGTAACATTAAATATAAATTTTTTTAGGACATATTTCATAAAAAATACTATTAATTATAGCATTTGAAACAATATTCCGTGCTTAACTCAATTTTGAATTTTTTTGGTCCTTGAAACACCATTGCATAATAGGGTCCAATTATAGCATTTGAAACAATATTCCTTGCTTAACTCATTTTTTTTTTTTTTTTTTTTTTTTTTTTTTTTTTTTTTGGCGCTTGACACACTAATGCATAACAGGGTCCAATTATAAATTAATTTTGATATTTAAGGGATTTGAATATGATAAGGCGTTTGAACCTCCAACAAATATACTCACAAATTTGTTAAACGATATATGATTTGATACAAGAATAAAAAATATTTTCGACTCGGAGAAAATATTTTCATGTGTAATTTAATATTTGGATGGCTGTATGTATGTATGTTTGTATCTGATGTTATTTCTTTAAATCATAATATGAAATTAATTAATAAAATTAAATTTGGAAATAAATAATGAAAAAATTATTGAAAATCTGCTCCAAGAGAAAGATAGAAGAATGAATTAGATACCAATCAATTGAAATAAATAGGGACGGGGTCTAAATGGCTTCAGACACCGAAAAAGATCTTAAAACAAAATTTAAAAAAAAAAAAAAAAAATTGTGCTAATAGTCACACCACAATTTGTTTGTAAGGGGTATAGAGAAAGAATTTCTATCAATGTCGAAATTAAGAAAAATATTTTTATTATATTCTCTTCTAATAAAAATTTCAATATTCTTTGTGTGCTTGTTGTAAAGTGGCATCATAGGCAACTTTTGTATTAAAGAGATTTTGTATTGCCTCAGTGCCTGCGAAGGTACTAAAAAGTTTCCACTCTTAAATAAGAATATCCTAGCCCTTAAGTACTAATTCAATATTTAACAAAGTATACTTTATATAAAGAGTCAATATAAGCTTAGGCCTATAGTGATCATATCTGGATAAGTATTCCCAGAACTAAATAAGATTCCCTATACTTGAAAAAGAGGCCTATCTAATTCATATAAAATTCTATTTTATATAAAATAATTTGTTATACTCCTTGAAAGTTAATAATAATAAAACATCAACCTAAAGACTTAAAAGAGTATAGAAAGTTTGATCATGAACTCAGAGTAGGTATGGATATTTTATGGTAAATGAAAAACGAAATTTGCAGAAAAGAGATTATCAATTAAAATGGAGAGAGAAAAAAAGAAGAGAAAAATAACGATAATATGCATTCATATAAGGTACGACGTAATATCCTGAAGGGGGTGTATGGCTTAAAAGGCGTCATCTAACATTCGAATTGTTGTTGTGGTTATTAAAAGTAAATTAAAAAAAAAAGTCTAGAAATTCTTGAATTATTTTATCAATTATAAATATTAAATGATAAATAGGAATAATTAATAAAGAATTAGCAATATTGAAGAGAAATACCTAGAGAAAATCATCGAGAAACCAGGAGAGGTAGAGAGAGATGACCAGCTGCCAAGATGGTCGCCGATTGAATGAGGTGGCTTGGGGGTTTCTTGCGAAAAGTGATATAGGTCAATTCCTGCACAACATTCTCCCCACTACTGAGCTCTCTAGGCTAGCTACGTGTTATTTTCTATGCAGGCATAAAGGCGCCAAAGAATACAACCCTTGTGATTGGCTAATTAGCCAGGAGAGGGAGAATACCTTTGTGATTGGCTAATTAGTCAGGAGTGGGAGAAAGAGAGAGAAGAGAGGGGGCTTGCCAAAAATGAATCTGATTAAAAATAGAGAGGGAAGGGGGAAGGTAGACGATTCTACTTTATTTAAATAAAAGGAGAGTCAGGTATTGAAAAATGAGCTGACTTTTTCTTATGTAGCCTACTCACTCAGAATTAATACAGATATTTAATATTTTTATTTACTCAGTGATAATGATGATGTTTCAGGATGCAACTCCTATCTTCAGAGGAAGCTCTTCTAATATGTGATTTAACAATAAGATTTCAATGATATACCATTCCAATATTAAAATTTATCGAACTTTGGATTCCCATTTTAATAATATCTAAAAGAAATTCTTTTAAAAAAAATCTGGTGTGACTGGTCGCACATTACAATTTCCAAATTAGTCAATTTTTTTTTTTTTTGTTAAGGTAGTATTTTATAGACGACAAAAATATGTTTCTCAAATTTTAAATTTTTTTAAATTTGTCAGTACATTGCTTTTGATGTTTTCGAGCTACCTTTAAATATTCATATTAAAGATTTAATCAATTTTTTTCTTTTAATTTTTTTTTTTTTTTTTTTTAAGGTCTTTTTCGGCATCTAAGGCCATTTAGACCCCATCCCTATTTATTTCAAATGATTTGTAGTCAAATCAAATGAAATAAATTTTTCTCGCTTGGGACGGGAAGCGAACCCGGGACTCCGGTGCGAGAAGCTAATGTCTTCTCACTGAGCCACGGCTCCCAGGCTTTCTTTTAATTAGTAAGATATTTGATAAAAAATATAATCATTCGTACCGTTACCTTAATTTGCAAAATAGCAAGTTATTAAAAAATTATATTTTCAGTATTCTGTTTGATTTTTTGTTCATTTCGCGGTGTATTTTTTGTCGATTATCATACTAATTAAAAGAAAAAAAATTATTAAATCTTTAATATGAATATTTTAAGGTCGCTCGAAAACATTGAAAGCAATGCATTATTAAAAAAAAATTTTGAGCTACCTTTAAAAATTTTCAGTTTAAAATTTGAGAGACGTATTTTTTTTTTGTCTCGGGGAAAAAAAAAAATTAGACGGCTTTTTTGCACCACCCTATTAAACAGCCTACTTACTTTGTTATATACGGTGCATAGGCAATTGTAAAAGAGTGGCTTATGGACAGACGTATTAAACAACTTTTTTCTTTAAAAACTCATATACAACTGAAGATGCTAGAATAAACTTGGTCGAAACGTTTTGTATTTAAAGGAGTTTGATTTAAACAATAGAGCCTCTTTATTTCAAAGATCAAAAAATTATCTTAATAGATAACAACTAGCCGCGACGCCCGCCTTCGGCGGGCTTCGCTCCCTCCTGGACCTCCCGCCTGCGGAGGACCCTCGCCTTGTCTTCTTAATTATGAAAAGAAAATTATTATTATTCCCAAGGTGATTATTCCATTCCAATTCAGTGCCTGCTTGAGGATTTGTTTACATTCATGGAATACACAAATGAAAAGAATACATAAATATTTCTCTATACAATTCCTATGGGAGAAATAGTAACTTTAAGAATTAATAACTCAAAAAGTTATGGGAATTTCGGGATGAAAATTATTTTCCTGTAATCCCGAGAAGGTACTCTTTATGCATATCAAATTTCATTTCAAAATTCCAACAGGAAGTTGCCTAAATAGAGCGTGACAGACAGACAGTCGGATATTAGCGAATTATATAAATAGATAGAAGCATGGGCGTACCCAGGATCAAATCTAGGGGGGGCATGGTCAGATCATGGTCGCCCAGGGGGGGCAGATCATGGTCGTCCAGATTGTGACATAGCTATTTTTACTTTCTCTTAGCCTATATATGAAATATATAGGAGAGAAAGTATTGCGATCATGTCAAAAATTCGATGTCGAGATTTTGATGGATATACATGTTTTGAGGTCCCCTGAGTCCAAAAAAGTGGGTCCCGCAAATTGGTCTGTGTGTGTGTGTGTATGTGTGTGTGCGTGTGTCTGTATGTGTGGACAGATTTTTAGCATGAAGGAATTGAGCTACCGGATTGAAATTTTATATTTAACTTAGGTACCTTCCCACACGCTCAAAATAAGCTTTTGAACAAAATCGGCCAAAAAGTACTAGTACTTTACTGATGTACTTTTTCAGTTTTTTTCGATTTTCTCAAAATTCCCTCCAAGGATTTTTTTTAAAATTCAAAAATCAATTATTTTTTAGATGCTCTTTAAAATGTATATTCTCATTTTGCCGTTGAAATCTTCTGAAGACCACTTTACTCTTGTTCTTCATAGGAAAGATAGAAATGGTTGCCATGGTAACGGAATTTAAATCTTTTTCTTTTTATTAGATTAAAAATCAATTATTATTTAAATTCCCATTTATTTGTGTCTTTAATTGCTTAGGAGAAAACATATATATCTCTCTCTCTCTCACTTGCAAACATTATCGCCTGTCTCTCCGCCTTCTCTCATAGGCCTAATGTTAATTTCCTATAGGGATTTGTATGTTAATTTCGATTCAAAAGGGGGTCCCCTTTGAAACTTTTTAGGCATTTAAAATTTTTTTTTCCAATTCTTATGAAATTTTGTATTTATTTACGATTCTATATTGTGTATAAAATGTCCAAATATGAGATTAAAATTTTTAAAAATAACCATAGTTTATTTGAAGCAGTCAACATTTAAAATGCAAGTTTGAAACTAAGGTGCTATCGGAAACTAAATATATCTCGACACAAAAAATCTGGTGTGACCAGCACCCTTCGGTAAGAGAAAGTTGTGTGCTGTGCGCCAGTCACACCAGATTTTTTATATAGAGGGGTAAAGCCTTCGAATTAAAGGCCTAAAAACCCTCGAGTCCTAACAAAAAGAATCATTCCCTTTAATATTGGAGGTTTTTTTTTATAGCTGTGTAGTTGATGTAGTAGGATAATAAAAAGAGAGAGCAGCTAGTTTTCTTTTCTTTTATTAAACCCTCATTGCTGACGTTTCGGTCCTGTTTAGGGCCATCTTCATTGACAACCCTAATGCTCTGAAGATGGCCCTAAACAGGACCGAAACGTCAGCAATGAGGGTTTAATAAAAGAAAAGAAAACTAGCTGCTCTCTCTTTTTATTATCCTACTACAGAATCATTCCCCGTCGCCAACCACCAATTTTGTTTCGTTTCATCACTTTATAAACATTTAATTTTTTTTATTAAAGCTTTTGTGGTTTGAAATATTATTATTAGGAGAATTTTTAATAATAGACCACATTTTTGTATTAAATATTTATTAAAAATCTGGTGTGACTGGCGCACAGCACACAACTTTCTCTTACCTTCGGTAATCGAAAGTTGTGTACTGTGCTTGTCACACCAGATTTTTTGTGTCTACATATATTTAGTTCCCGACAGTACGGAACATATGAATTCAGATGTAAAATTTATAAGTATGGGAAAATATTTATATTTTGTTACTATGGCAACCATTTATCCTATCTTCCCTATGAAATACAGGAGTAAAGTGGTCTTCAGAAGATTTCAATCACAAAATGAGAATATACATTTTATAGAGAATCTAAAAAATAATTGATTTTTGAATTTTAAAAAAAATCGTTGGAGCAAATTTTGAGAAAATCGAAAAAAACTGAAAAAGTGCATCAGTAAAGTACTAGTACTCTTTGGCCGATTTTGATTAAAAGCTTATTTTTCCGGTCCCGGGGGGTGTTTAACTTAAATATAAAATTTCAGCCTCATAGCTCAATTCCTTCATCCTTAAAATTGAACACACACCCACCCACCCACAGACAGACCATGTCGCGAAAACCACTTTTTTGGATTCAGGGGACCTCAAAACGTGAAGATCCATCAAAATCTCGACATCGAATTTTTGACATGAATCCAATACTTTCTCTCTATATATATATTACATATATACATAGGTAAGAGAAAGTAAAAATATATAAATACTGTACAACGTTTCGACTGCTTATTCTGCAGCCGTTATTAAGCACTGTGCACTTGCTCCGACTCAAGTGAACTGAATCGGAGCAAGTGCACAGTGCTTGATAACGGCTGCAGAATAAGAAGTTGAAACGTTGTACAGTATTTATATATTTTTAATAAATATTTAATACAAAAATGTGGTCTATTATTAAAAATTCTCCTAATAATAATTTAATTTTTTTTTTGTTGCTTCTAAGGGGGGGGGGGGCAGCTGCCCCTGCCCCTCGCTGGGTACGCCCATGGATAGAAGATAGATATATTATAATTCACTGCAGGACAGGAGCAATTCTCTTCTAACAAAAATAATTAATATACCATATATGGTTTTCTATATTAAGAGAGCAAAAACAAACTCGATTTCAATTTACAATTTAAAAATAACTCTACTTTGAATAAATAGAACTAATTTGCTTGCAAATAAGTTTTAATTGAATGACGCTCTCTCAGTATTCACGTTCTTGTTCTTAAGTTTTTGAATCCGATCAGCCCCAACTGATAAGATTTAAATTCGTGTCGTGTATCCATTACACTCTCTGAAATGCATCCATGTTATGTGAACCAGCAGAGAGAGGCGGTTAATCAGATGCAAGTCGATCACCCGGCATCTGGGGAGGGAGACCTTTTCCCTTCCCTACACGGCCTCTCTTAATTTATTATTAGTCTCTCTATTCTTGGAGACTTTAATGCCGAAATCTTTAAAACAATGACCTCGTTTTCAGGTCAAGGGTTTTTTTTTTTCTGGGGAAGGGATCACAAGAAATTTAGGGCGGGACTGAGTTTTATTTATATGTCGTTTGTTTATATACTTTCAATCAATAAATAAATTTCACCTACGCTTACTTTCTTTTTAATAATTATTTTCTAACCTTTGATAATATTTTTTATTGAATATTCTGAATTTTAATTAAAAAAATAATATAAAAAAAGAAGAAGCTCAGGAGAAATAAAAAGCTTTTATTTGCTTTTCGTTCTAAGATTATTTTAATATATCAATATTATCTTCCCTACCGCATTAGGAATATACATATTTTAAATACGAATAAGAATGATTTTTATAGAGTTATTTTGTTAAAAGAAGAAATAAAAAGTAAAAAACAAAGATAAATATCAATATATTTTCTTTAATTTTTAATCTATTACTAACGTTTTGCTAAAATGATTTGAGAGTGGTCCATCAAAAGCTAGTATTTTGATTCTCTGAAACTTGTAGCTTCGAACTATCTAACTGCTTTACTTTTTAATTTTTCATTAATTTATGTATCAGATGTCCGAGTATGATTCTTCAGAGTTGTCGATAAGTGACTGTCCAAAGCAGTGGTTCCCAACCGGTGTGCCGCGAGAATGTTAAAAGGGTGCCGCGAGATATTTAGGTAAAAAAGAAGTCTGAAAAATAAAGTTTTGCTAAAAAACGGCAAAAATTTCGTTTTGCTAGTGGGGAAAAAAGGAAGGGTGCCCCTAGTTTGTAATGTTATTTCCAAAGCACCTTTGGGGGGTGCCATGGATTTTAAGGGTTGGTCCAAAGATTAGGTAAATAAAAGGAAATGATGTCAGTCAAACAGGATAGCCTCTATCGAATGAAAATCCTAATAAAAGAAAACGTTTCAGCAATAAAAGAAAATCTTAAGAGAATATAAGCAATCTGATTGAGATAAAATAAAACGTTTCGAATTAAATTAAAAATGTCATCATCAGTTCCTATGAGAATATAGGGAAAATATTCATTGAGATTACCTATATGCTAGTATAATATATTTAATCGACTGTCGATAATTCGAAATACAAGGGACTACAAGAAAAATTCGAATTAATGAGACTGAATTATCAAAAGAAAAGAAAAAATCTGGTGTGACTGGCGCACAGCACACAACTTTCTCTTACCTTCGGTAATCGAATGTTGTGTACTGTGCTTGTCACACCAGATTTTTTGTGTCGACATGTATTTAGTTTCCGACAGTAGGGTACATTCGATTTTCAAGATGTAAAATTTATAAGTATGGCAAAATATTTATATTTTGTTACCATGGCAACCATTTCTCCTATCTTTTCTATGGAGAACAAGAGTAAAGTGGTCTTCAGAAGATTTCAATCACAAAATGAGAATATACATTTTAAAGAGAATGTAAAAAATAATTGATTTTTGAATTTAAAAAAAAATCGTTGGAGCAAATTTTGAGAAAATCGAAAAAAACTGAAAAAGTGCATCAGTAAAGTACTAGTACTCTTTGGTCGATTTTGTTCAAAAGCTTCGTGTCACGTCCCAGGGGGGTACCTAACTTAAATATAAAATTTCAACCTCCTGGCTCTTTTCGTTCTTGAGATATTTTGTTCACAGACACACAGACACACAGACAGACAGACAGACATACAGACCATGTCGCGAAAACCACTTTTTTGGATTCAGGGGACCTCAAAACGTGAAGATCCATCAAAATCTCGACATCGAATTTTTGACATGAATCCAATACTTTCTCTATATATATATATATTACATATATACATAGGTAAGAGAAAGTAAAAATTGGAATTATTAATAGTTTTTATAATATTTTTGAAATTATATATATATATATATATAATTATATAGCCTATTTTTTTTTTTTTTTTTTTTTTCAACCACATTTGCGGACACAGTAGAGGAGACGAAACGCCTTGTTTTCGTCGTGACAAACTCATGGTCGAGGGATCTTCCAGCATTTTAATTTATGGTGTCATTTAATATTAGTTTAAAGTTAAATTGAAAGAATTATGAGCTCCAAAAATGGAAATTTGAAAAGAATAACTAGTTAATGGGATTACATCTCATTAAGAGATGTCATTCCGATGTATGATTAAATTCATTAAAATCAAACTGGGACATGCTTTTTCACATTCCTACCATAAGCAGACTGTTAGTTAATATAAAAAAAAAATTTTCTAAATTACAAAATCGCATCTCACCTTAAATAACTATAACTAACGTGTCTGAGAAAATTATAGATATTAGATTTCGTCTAATTAAATCAATTCATCAACGATTTAATAATTCACATGCGATATCTTGCGTCATATTTTATATTCCTTCTATCAATGCGATCTAACGTTATAATAATAATAATAATAATTTATTTAATAAAATAAATTAATTACAAATTATTACTCCGACTTAATAATAAAAAAAAATCAAATGCAATTTAAAAGAATTGTAAATAGGCCTCGAGTACCACGAACGATTTTTGTAACTATTATTCAAAAAAATTTGCATAATTCGTACAATAAAATTTATTTCTGCGCTTATATCTCATGTAGTCATTGCCTTATTTATTTTTACTTTCTCTTACCTATATATGTATATAGAAAGTATTGATTTCATGTCAAAAATTCGATGTCGAGATTTTGATGGAAATACACGTTTTGAGGTCATCTGAATCCAAAAAAGTAGGTCCCGCAAAATGGTGTGTGTCTGTGTTCAATTTAAATCATGAAGGAATTGAACTAGGAAGTTGACATTTTATATTTAAGTTATGTAACCCTTTTATAGGTGACAAGAAGCTCTTGAACGAAATCGGTAAACAAGTACTAGTGCTTTACTGATGTACTTTTTTAGAATTTTTCGATTTTCCCAAAGTTCTCTTCAACGATTTTGATTAAAATTCATAAATCAATTAACATGTTATATTTTAGGTGCTCTTTAAAATGTATGTTCTCATTTTGTTCTTGAAATATTTTGAAGTACACTTGACTCTTGTAACAGGTCATCCAATAAGTCCGTAGGATGACATATAGATGGCGTTACTAGAATTTTTCCATATGATTTTTATTTTGTACTACCCTTCAAACGATACGTGTATAAATTTGACAGCAATCTAACTATTGATTCGTGAGTTATAGAATTTTATGTGAAGTAACTTTTGTTATTGGAAAAAAAAAATGGAAAAAAGTGAATTTCGAGTTTTAATAAAGCTGCTTCGAATTGCTTACCCACCAACCATATTCTCCAGATTTAGCCCCCTAGCGACTTTTTCCTGTTTTCAGATCTCAAGAGAATGCTTGCTGGGAAGAAATTTAAGTCCAATGATAAAGTAATCGCTGAAACTTGTTGTATCGCCCTCGAAGGCAACTATGTTGAATAATAAAATCGAGTTTTGTCAAAATTTTGTTTTTTTTTCTTACCTATCCTTCGAACTTATTGAATGACCTGGTAGCCTACATCATAGGAAATTTAGGAGAAATGGGTAACAGAATATAAATATTTCCCCATATATATAAATTTTACATCTTGAATTCGAATGTACCGGTATTTTACTTTCGGAAACTAAATATATGTCGAAACAAAAAATCTGATGGGACAAGCAGAGAAAACAACTTTAAATCATCGAAGGTGAGAGAAAGTTGTGTGCTGTGCGACCTTCACACCAGTTTTTTGTTTTTTATTTAATTGTTTTAGAATGAATAATAGAAAAAAATAGTTTTTAAATTAAATATTTAAAAATTGATGAGTATTTAAATTTTCTTTTCTTTTTTCAATTACAGAAGCGTTAAAATCTCACAATTTTTTTTTTCTTCCACTCATAATGATGAATTGAGAAACGAGAAAATTAATTAATTTACTTACAAAAAGAATAATTTTAAAGATTAATCGAATCCAAAAGGTATTTGTTTAAATATCCATCTGTCCACTTAATGAACAATTCATTTATCTCTGTCATATGGGATATGGGCGGATATTTTATGCAAACTCTTAAGAAATGTTTTCGTTAATTGAAAACACGCGTTCTTCTTGTTAGGATTAATAATAAAATTAAAAAAAAAAAATCTGGTGTGACTGGCGCACAGCACACAACTTTCTCTTACCTTCGGTAATCGAAAGTTGTGTACTGTGCTTGTCACACCAGATTTTTTGTGTCGACATATATTTAGTTCCCGACAGTACGGAACATTTGAATTCAGATGTAAAATTTATAAGTATGGGAAAATATTTATATTTTGTAACCAAGGCAACCATTTCTCCTATCTTTCCTATGAAACACAAGAGTAAAGTGTGCTTCAAACAATTTTGAGAGCGAAACGAGAATATACATTTGAAAGAGCATCTAAAAAATAATTGATTTTTGAATTTTAATCAAAATCGTTAGAGCGAATTTTGAGAAAATCGAAAAAAACTGAAAAAGTACATCAGTAAAGTACTAGTACTCTTTGGCCGATTTTGATTAAAAGCTTATTTTTCCGGTCCCGGGGGTGTTTAACTTAAATATAAAATTTCAGCCTCATAGTTCAATTCCTTCATGCTTAAAAGTGAACACAGACACACCCACCCACCCACACACACACACACAGACAGACCATGTCGCGAAAACCACTTTTTTGGATTCAGGGGACCTCAAAACGTGAAGATCCATCAAAATCTCGACATCGAATTTTTGACATGAATCCAATACTTTCTCTCTATATATATATTACATATATACATAGGTAAGAGAAAGTAAAATGTGTTTAAAAAAAAAAAAGAGTGGAAAGAAAAAATCGTGAAGCCAAGGGAAAAAAGTATGGATGAGATTCGATGATAATGATCAAATTAGTAGACGAGTGGGGAAAGCATAGGCCGAAGGGGGCGGAGCCCCCACACACGTGTCCATCAATGTCAGTGCTCTCAGGTGGGTCCGAGAAAATCTGTTATCTAATTAAAAATATCATATTTTCATTTTTTATAAGTAAATGAATGAGAAATAATTAAATAAAATTTTAAATAAATTAATATCAGATTCTCAATATTTTTATGACGGAATAATATAGT
Source organism: Euborellia annulipes (assembly GCA_023213315.1). Lineage (NCBI taxonomy): Eukaryota > Metazoa > Arthropoda > Insecta > Dermaptera > Anisolabididae > Euborellia > Euborellia annulipes. The sequence continues at coordinate 32,527 of JAKCPI010012902.1, read as the reverse complement.
GCAATAGTGTTTGACTGAGAAATAACCTAACCCGCAGGTGGAATAAATACAGTATGTGCAAATAGCCAATGCCTTGCACATACATTATGTGCAAATAGCCACATCCATTTTTGGATTTATTTTCATTTGAGGGGGGGGGGGGGGGGTTAAAAATAAAGAGGGAGCTAATTCTAAGGTTTAAAAAACCTATCGATAATGAAGAATTTGTCGGCTTTCTTAATTTGGCTCTGAACCAATGAAAAATTTATAATTTAGTTGAAGACAGTTTCAAAAGTGATATAGGCCTATTTAAAAAAATAAATTATTAAATTTCTCATCCATGACCACCCATCGTTCTCATTTAGCAACAATATTTACAGTTATACTTTCCCAGGGATATTATTATAAAGGACTTGTGGTAATTTACTTTTTCTTGGGCCTCCTCAATTAAGGGATCTTTAACCCCTTTGGCCACCTGGGGAGAGACACATGGGTCTCTCTAAAAGGCATTGGTGTAGTGTTTCTCTAAAACGTTTATTTCCGATATTTAAAAAGCTTCATCTCTCCTCGTGTCTAAACTTACATACTATAACGGTATCACGCCTAAACGACTGAACTAATTTAAATGAAATTTGATAGTGGGGAAGATAATAAAATAAAAATTAGAAAATAGAGTCAAGGTATTTATTTTGGGTAGGTAATAAAAAAAAGAAAGAATTCACTATAACTATTTAAAAAAATTCCTTTTCGATTAAATTTAGGAGAGAAAGATTTGATTGACAAAGTAAATTTCAGAATTTATTCAATTATAATACATCCCCTTGTAAAAGATAAGTTAATTTTTTTTTTAGGATTAGTATCAGCAACTTTTTACAAAATTTCCATTTAAAAGAAAACATTCTCAATTAAAAATTAAGCCAGATTAAAAAAAAATCCCGTGAATGATAGCACAGCACATAACTTACAACACCAAAAAATGCATTCCCTATTTATACAAGTTCCCTGGGTCATAAGGCGGCCGTTCGCTCCAACAACAAATAAAAACACAAATTTGTTAAATATAACTATGACTCGTCAAGTCTGATTCGAAGTATCCATTGAATATTGATATCCTATTCAAATATAATAGATCCCCCCGGTAGCCATCGATAAAATGTATTTCAAAAATACATAAATAAATTCAAATCCCTAAATGACCTCTGTAGCTGAAAAGTGTTTAAAAAAACATATAATAGATCTCGAAAATTATTTAATTTTTTTTTATTGAAACAAATGTTGTTAAAATTTAGAAGAAACGAGAAATGTTTGCATGAGCCAGGCTTAGAGACGTCTGACCCGAGCGACGCCATGTTCCAAATGAGGGATGAACACAATTAACACTGAAGGTGTTTCACTTATCACCCCATCCACTGAAGGCTCTTTGGCTTTGCTATTGAATATAAAACAATTTTGCCCCATTGAGAATCTACAGAGACTCGATCCCCGGCTGTTTGACTTCCTTCTATCAGGTTGGCCTAGCACTTTTGGACCAGACCATTCGAGAGATGGGGAGGGGGGAAGATAATTAGCAACGATCCAGATTATTTTAATTACAAATAGAAAATAATTTTTAATGAATAAATCTTTTATTTTATATCACAGAAAGATATATAGACTCTAAAAAGTATTTTTTTTTTTACGTGGTTTATTACGATAGGCATTTTGATATTTTGCAGTCATATCTCATATACATGTATTACTACACACATATGGTGTATGTGTAATTCAATCTGTAACCTGATTCGCATTTTTCACATTGCCGAGAGAGTCATAATTATGTCATTAAATTTTCATAGTGATCCCATCCATCCATCTAACCATTCACTTCTCTCCTCCTCCTGGAGAAAATTGCTCATCACCCTTATATGGAGGCTGACAAAATTTATAGACAAAAGCCAGTCAGACTCCTCCTGACAGAAGTGTGACAGGGTGTAATCTCTGGGCGGGACATGCACACACAAATTGCATAAATATCCTAAATTCCATTCTGAATTAGTGGTCAAGAAGCCAATAGTTTTATATACACGTTGGTTAAAATTATATGCTCATGAAATAAATAGAATGCATGAATTTATTTTAAAATTCATTTGTCTTATTCGGCATCGGAGAACTTTTAGACCCCATCTCTATTATTATTTAAGTAGCCAATTAAATTGAAATAAATTTTTGTCGCATGTGACGGGATGAGAGCCCTTGACCCCTACCAAGCACAAGAGGCGGATACTCTACCACTGTGCTATAGCCCAAGTGCAAAATTGAATTATATGCTCATGAAATAAATGGAATGCATGCATTTATTTTAAAATTCATTTGTCTTCTTCGGCATCAGAGGACTTTTAGACCCCGTCTCTTTAAATAAGCCTAATTTTTGTAGTGTTAAAATTGATATTTTTACTTTCTCTTTATATGTTAATATATAGAGAGAGAAAGTATTGGTTTCATGTCAAAAATTCGATGTCGAGATTTTGATGGATCTTCACGTTTTTAGGTCCCCTGAATCCAAAAAAGTGGTTTTCGCGACATGGTCTGTCTGTCTGTCTGTCTGTGAACAAAATATCTCAAGAACGAAAAGAGCTAGGAGGTTGAAATTTTATATTTATGTTAGGCACCTCCCTGGCACGTGACACGAAGCTTTTAATCAAAATCGGCCAAAGAGTACTAGTACTTTACTGATGCACTTTTTCAGTTTTTTTCGATTTTCTCAAAATTTGCTCCAACGATTTTTTTTAAAATTCAAAAATCAATTATTTTTTAGATTCTCTATAAAATGTATATTATCATTTTGTTATTGAAATCTTCTGAAGACCACTTTACTCTTATACTCCATAGGAAAGATAGGAGAAATGGTTGCCATGGTAACAAAATATAAATATTTTCCCATACTTATAAATTTTTATCTTGAAAATCGAATGTACTGTACTGTCGGAAACTAAATACGTGTCGACACAAAAAATCTGGTGTGACAAGCACAGTACACACTTTCGATTACCGAAGGTAAGAGAAAGTTGTGTGCTGTGCGCCAGTCACACCAGATTTTTTTTTAAACACTCAAGCTTTTTTCCCATTCACACTCATACACACAGTCTTTTCGGCAACTCAGGCCATATAAGACTTTTGACGATAACCGTTATTTGAATTTATTTAAGCCATTTGATTTAAATAAAATCATCGGGCTCCCTGGGATCCGAACCCGCGACCCTTGATATAGAAGACAAGCACCCTAGCCACTAGGCCAAACCCTAGGGCTAAATTGGCGACCGAAACGTAGAAGAAAAAATTTTTTTTATTTTCCTGGCTGCACTGATTAAATCTCCACAGCCATCAAACTTCAAGTTCTTCAATCTGTAATAGTTTCTGTCAAATAATTTTCGGACTATATATTTAAAATGTTTACAAATACGATTAAAGGAATAAATTACATATTTGGACTTTTATTTTAAATGTACATTGCCATGCGTATAATAATATTTTTTATTTTTTATCAACAGTTCAATAATAATCCATAATTTGACGAAAGCCCTTGTCCAAATTTATTTATATTCAAGCAAACCCTTAATAAGGAAAAGCGAACAAATGAAAAAACAAGTAAAAGTGTGTAAAAATATAAACAGTAGTGAAGGATAATTAACTTTAAATCCCTATACATAAATAAAAACATTTAATTCTTTGATGAGTGGATTTAAAAAGTATTTCACAATAAATAAGTAGATTATAATAGGAATAAACTTTTTAATAACGATGCTGATATTTAAAATTATACATTTTGCCGAGGAGGAATAATAATTAGAGTAGGCAATATGAATTTCATCTCTCTCTGGCTCCTAATGGTATTTTAATTGAACTCCTCTGGGGTATTTGCGCGCATATATTATGATTATCTTCTCTTCTTCGTCGTCTATACATATATAAATGTATAATAATAAATAGAATTCGGTAGGGGGAGTGGAAAACAACCTGTGTGCCAGATGGCCAGATGCGAATCTGATATTTCGCTTAAGTTCTAAAATTGCATCACCTCTCTCTAGGTTTGCGATTTAATTAACACTCAAAGAGAAAGAGGAAAAGGTTTTTATCATTTATCTTTAATATTCATCCCTGGAGAAGTTTTTATTTTTTTTATAATAGAGGTGGCTCACACCTTTTCAATTTTCAATTATGAAACTGTTTATTGAAAATTATAATTATGACAAAGATTTTCGAAAAACAACGAAAATTATTAAACATATTTTTGATAAAATATATTTAAAAAAAAGATGTTTATTTGGAATATTAAGGGGGCTCGGGAGCGAAGTGGTTACGCATGTTTTTCCCGATAAGAGGGCGTTGTGTGTCATAAAAAGTACGCCCAAAAATCAAGTAATTCAAAAATTTGCCAAGAGATGTCAGAATGGTAGCTAATAATATTTAATGCATTTGGTTGATTTTCATTGATCTTTTAACAATAAATACTTTATAAATGTTATTATATCTTATGTAACTTTTATAAAAGCATGAAAATATATAAATATAGGCCAGATATAGGCTAATACTATATCGTCTGTTAAACTAGGTCATCTATTGCAATAATGCTGAACTAATTTGGCAGCTGGTTTTTAAATAAATCATCTAAGCTAATTTTTAAAAATTTCTTAATTAATATGTGATTAATAATAACAATAAATTCATTTTTAAATTTAAAAAAAATTAAATATTATTGGGACAGATTATATTTTTGTATTTGCTTGATAAAAAAATTAATTACGATAATTTTTTAATAAGTCATTAAACAAATTATAATCTCTTAAGAATTTATTTCATTTAAAAAAAAAACCGCATTGAAAAATTCCTTATAATAGTCTAGTTTTTTTAAAGTACGTTTAGGCGTCGCTCCTGAACCCCCTTAACTACCAATTAATTGAAAAGACATACTCTACTGAAAAATTAGAGTATAATGCAAGTAGATATGCTTCAATTTTGATTTGATAATAATACATACTGTACCAACACCGAGAAATGGTCCATAGAAAAGATCACTAAAATATAAAATTCTAGGAAGTATTTAAAATAATTTATTTAAAAGAGAAAATGATAAGAATATACTAATTATCAGAAAATGATATTTTTTAATCAAATTGGCAAGAAAATCAAAGTCTAAACTAATTTCCTAAAAAAGTGAGAGTGAGTTAGTATTTAAGTAATTCAAAATTTGTTATTTGGCATGAATTTTCGAGTTGTATGAGCAAATCAATAATTAACAAGTCAAAGTACAGAGATATTAAAAATTTGGTTGCTACTAGAAGTCAGGGCAGAAGGACAAGTGACGAGGATGACGTCAAGCGGTGTAAAAATTTACTATAAAATGCAAGGGACAGAAGACTCGTGAGCTCCAATCATACAAAAGCCCCATTCATATCAAGAGCTCAAATTTTACAGAGCTCAAATTTTACAAAGCTCAAATTCATACAAGAGTCCATTTATACCAAGCGCTCAACAATTAACACATTAAATAATAAAAAATAATAATTAAAACAAACAAATTTATTAAAAATAATCAAATTCATATAAAAACAAAATAAAACAAATAATATTTAAAATAAACGAAGAAAGAAGAAACGAAGAAAAGAAGAAAGAAAAAATACAACAATTACAAAAATCAAGCAATAAAAAAAAACACATCATAAAATCAACAATCAAACGAATCTGCGAGTTGACGTCCTACACCGAGTCTGACATCCTGATGATCGACATTTCGGTCTACCAGGAAGCTGCCTTCGTCGAGCCAAACTACAACATAGCCGCCGAAGACATCGAACCCAGACTCAACCAAATCATCTTACATCTCTATACAGATAAGCACTCACTCGATTTTCTTGCCAAATAATAATATTAAAAAAGAATTTAAATGAACTAAAAACTTTTAAAGAAATAATAATTAAAACTTAACTTATCAAATGATAATAATAATTTAAAACGGACCTAGCAATAATAATTTAATAATTTAAATAAAATAATTTCAAAGACATTTCGGTCAGAAAAAGGGAATTCTTCAGGCCAAGTGTTCAATAATAATTAATCATAATACACGGTTTGAGGAATTCCATAAATTCGATTAACTTCATTTTTTTTATTTTTTAAATATTCAAAATTTAAGCCGAGGTCATTGAGATTATTTTATCTAAACAAGAGAAACAATTATATTAATATTAATGAACTTTAAATAAATAAGATTAATAATAAAAGACACACTAATTATTTTTATAAATCAATTTGAAAGTTAATCTCGAATCGTTATTTTTTTCCATAAATAAATTGATCATTATTATTAAAATTTAAACTTTTATTTACGTAATCAAAACCCAGAGTGCAACAACATTATATTTCAGATAATAGTCAATAATTAATACCATTACACAGGCAACAGGGATTAGGGCGATCTGAAGGCCGCAACAATATTACCCTAATTCTATTCAGAGAATAAAATCTTTGAATAACTTTTCTCTAAAAGTAATTTATTTAATAAACATCTAATTATTTTAAATAGGGAAAAGTCTGTATCAGATCAATACTAATAATATGTTGGAAAAATTTACAAATTAATCGAATGAAACAAAAAAAAAAATTTTTAGGTCAGCTTTGATCCTAATAAACAAATTTTCATTTTTTAATTAATAGATAGATGACCAAAAAAAGACGATTAAAAAGTTGTTCCCATTATCTAATTATTATATTTATAAATATATGATTATTTTCGAATAAAAGTTGTCACTTGGAAAAAAAAATTCACTCGTTAATGATACAAATTAATTTAAATTAGAATAATAATAATATAGGCCTGACTGCCTAGATTGGGATTGAACGTGATTTCTAAATTACTTTGGATGAAAAAAAAAAAAAACAACCTCTCACGATTTATAAGTTAGTCAAGAATAATTATATGGATGAATTTAAGATTAAATCATAAATAGATTAGTCGTATTTGGAAGTTTTACATCATTAGAGAAAAAATATCTAGTTTATAGATTTTTGACTGTTGGTATTTCGTTCGTCTTTAATAATAACGGCTTCTGATTTATGTACAATGTCAATAAATGTATTGTTGTCGTGTACTATCAAATAGAACTATTAGAAATGCCCACGGGGCGTGGTGTAGAGGTTAGCGTGCTAACCTCATATACCAAACGTCGCGGGTTCGGACCCGGCAGTCCGATGATTTTATTTAAGCCAGATGGCTTAAATAAAAATGCCTGGACCCTAATATATATAAATTCATAAATAACGGTTATCGTAAATGTCTTATATGGCCTGAGCTGCCGAAAAGACAGTGTGAATGTGTGTGTGAGTGGAGTGTGAATGAGAAAAGTGTGAATGTTTTTTTTATAAAAAAAAAAAAAACTATTAGAAATTATTTATTATCCCGTCTAACTGAATACGATTTCAGGTCTATTCTCTAAAAAGAGGCGTTAAAATTTAAAATAAACAAATGGGTGTTAAAAAGTAATGTAGAAACAATCAGCGTTAAAAAAATGCTATTCTCTAAACAGCGGCGTTAACATGTTGCTTTTATTTCAAAGCTATCAAAATCATAACCTTACTTTTTAGGTTAAGGCCATGATTATTTTAAATATGACGTTAAAATATTAAAGGCACCCCATAGACATGGCATTAATTTTTAACACTATTTACTAAATGTTAACGCTTTAAATTTTTGCTTACAGAATAGCAATTTGAGGAAAGGAAGTGATTTTGAATAGCATTTTTTAACGCTTATATTACTTTTTAACACTCATTTTTTTATTTTAAATTTTAACGCCTGTTTTTAGGGAATAGACCTGATTGTCTGGGAAATATTAAAATTTTTTAAATAGTTAAATTAAAAAGGTGAAGGTTATGTAGGTATAATAAGTGACAAAAATAAAGTTACTATAATGCCTTGAATGTAGGCAACCATCTGTCTGATTCAGCAATGCCCAATAGAAAAATGAATGAGCCGAATTCAAAATTTTTTAAATATATTTTTAAGTAACTTCTGAGACCATCAACTCTGGTAACCAATATACGGTAATTTTTATATGGCATCTTCATCTGATTAGGGACCACCTCGGGCAGGCCCTCTTCATTTTTTTAAGGTAAAAAATTGTCACAATCGGCTCCCCTACTTCTTCCATTATTTACAAAAAAATTATTTCTATTTATATTTAATGAATGGACATGTATTTATTTAAAACAAAACAGACCCTTTGTTTGTGAATTATGGTATTTCTGCTACCATTAAGTTTAGTTGTTGAAATAATAAACTACCTCTAATTTTTTTTTTGTTCGGAAAAAACACCTGAGGCAGGCAGGCGCCAGTTGAAAGGAGAGGTTTGGCATGTGGGTTTGTGTAAACAAAGGACAATCGGTAAATTTTTTTTTCTTTAGGGAGGTTGGTCCAAAAGGCGCCATTTGTCGCCACAAGATGCTTGTTTTTAGCCAATTAAAGCCAAGTTAATGGGACACTGGCTCCACTAACAATTATTTATCTCTTCAGATGGATTGAGAAATAAAAGGTTATTATTATTTTGTTATATCAATAAAATAACCTTTTAAGGGAAAGATTTCCTTTTCATCAAAAGAGTTTAATGCTTTAGAGAAATGAGATATTCCAAAATAGTGATTTCAATGCTTTATGTTTAGTAAATGTACCACATGGGTCATTAATCCCGGGACGAGCAATTGGACTCAAATAGCCAGATCTCTTTCCTGGACCATCTTTTTGAGATATGAGAACAGATAGAAATTAGATGAGGCTGATTTGGTGAATATGAGGGGTATGGAAGTAATATAATTCAATTTTTCATTGTTTTTTATCGACTTGTGGGTCGGTGCATTGCTTTGGTGAAACAAGTGACTTCAATAAATAGACAACGACTGAACCGAAAGTCATGAAATTTTTACACGTACTATCAAAAAACAAAATCTGCGTGCATTTTCGGCGCCAATTGAGTGTCAGTCCCGTAATGACCCATGTAGGAGATAATGAATGTCGGAATTAAAATTTATTATTTATTTGATATAAACTATGGTTATTTTTTAAATTTTTCTTATAAAATGTGTAAAAGGTTTTAAAGGGACCTCTTTTGAATCGAAATTTACATGCAAATACCCATAGGGAATTGTTTCCTTGGAAGGAAGAGCTAGAAAATGAATTTGAAAAATCTGAAATAGTACATCAGTAAAGTGTACTTCAAAAATTCTCAGTGCAAAATGAGAATATACATTTTAAAGAAGATCGAAAAAATAATTGATTTACACACAGACAGACCAATTTGCGGGACCCACTTTTATGGACTCAGTGGACCTCAAAACAACCATCAAAATATCAACATATAATTTTTGACTATATGCATATTATATAGGTCGATGAAAGTAATTATTTTAGTTATTCATGTTTTTACTTTCTCTTACCTATGTATATATGTAATATATATATAGAGAGAAAGTATTGGATTCATGTCAAAAATTCGATGTCGAGATTTTGATGGATCTTCACGTTTTGAGGTCCCCTGAATCCAAAAAAGTGGTTTTCGCGACATGGTCTGTCTGTGTGTGTGTGTGTGTTCACTTTTAAGCATGAAGGAATTGAGCTATGAGGCTGAAATTTTATATTTAAGTTAAACACCCCCGGGACCGGAAAAATAAGCTTTTAATCAAAATCGGCCAAAGAGTACTAGTACTTTACTGATGTACTTTTTCAGTTTTTTTCGATTTTCTCAAAATTCGCCCTAACGATTTTGATTAAAATTCAAAAATCAATTATTTTTTAGATACTCTTTAAAATGTATATTCTCGTTTTGCCCTCAAAATTGTTTGAAGCACACTTTCCTCTTGTGCTTCATAGGAAAGATAGGAGAAATGGTTGTCATGGTTACAAAATATAAATATTTTCCCATACTTATAAATTTTACATTTGAATTCAAATATTCCCTACTGCCGGGAACTAAATACATGTCGACACAAAAAATCTGGTGTGACAAGCACAGTACACAACTTTCGATTACCGAAGGTAAGAGAAAGTTGTGTGCTGTCGCCAGCCACACCAGATTTTTTTTTAATATAATTTATTAAATTTTTTGAACTTATAGTTGAAGTCTTGGTTTGGAGGGAGTGGGGGGAATTGAAACTCCAAACCTCCCTGAGTCCTCCTACGCGATAAAATACAAACACAAATAAAACAAAGTGTTATAAATTGTATAATCTTGACGAATGATGTCTAAATCTTATCTCACTCTTAACATTACAAATTTTACATAAAATAGCCAAAGGCTTAAAACTTTCAGCCAGTTGGTCAGTACAATTGACCCCGAGACATAAACTTGTCAAATTTTCAATTGGAAAGTGTTAAATGATAAATGAAACGTTTATCTTAATTTTTTTCCTATCTATTTGATATTAACTTTTACTTATTAGTTATTTTTTTTGTCTCATCATCTCTCTATTTGTTTTGTTTTGAAATAATATAATCGAGATTTTTTGTTTGTTTAAAATAATGACGGCCTTGGGAGAAAAAAATGAGTCTAAATAATTTTTTAATGAATATGATTCAACAAGTTATTTAATCTCAAAACTCAAATTTTATGGAAATTAAGTATTCAAAGAGCAAGACGTTTTATGTAATTAAAATTAGAATTTCTTTGTTGTTTAATATATAATAATTTTATAATTATATTAAGTAAAGAGAAGTCTGTGTAGAGATGTTTTAAAATTTGTGAGAATCAGAAATGGGAAGCTCGTTTACATAAACAAAATTCAAATTTTTTTACTTAAATAGATTTTATTTATGATAATTTAATGCTGTTCTTTGGATTAGTGATCTTATGCGACTTAAGAGAGGAGAGAGTTGAAATATAAAATTCCCGCCCCAGGGGGGAATTGTTTAAATAATGTGGAAGAAGAGGCAAGGTCGCATTCCTTTCGAGGTCACACAGCCAACCGTTGCCAATTTCGACAAATAAATGACTCGTTTTTTTTTCATATGGAATGCCATCTATTGCTTTCTTTTAATTAATTTTGCAGTATAATAATGACACATGAAATATTTTTACCTAATATATTAAAATAAACCTCTAGCAGTAAAAAATAAATTCTCTTGAAATTGAGTTGTTTTTTGGAATTCCTACCGGGAAGTTGTGTACTGTGCTGTCACATCAGATTTTTTTGAGTCAAAATATATATAGTTTTCCCTAGCACCTTAGTTCCAAACTTGACCACTTGCGTTTCATAAGTAAAAAAGTCAATTAATTCAAAATTTCCATTGTATTGTGTATTTCTGTGTATTTCAATTGTATTTTAAATGCTGACTGCTTGAATTAAACTAAGGTTATTTTTCAAAATTTTAATCTAATATTTGGATATATATACACAATAAAGAATCCTAAATAAATACAAAATTTCATAAGAATTGGAAAATAATTTTTTTAATATGTAAAAAGTTTCAAAGGGGGTCCCCCTTTTGAATCGAAATTAGCATGCAAATATTCATAGCGATTTAACATTGGCTCTATGGAAGGAAGTGCCGAAAAATGAATTTGAAAAATTTGAAATACTACATCAGTAAAGTGTACTTCAAACAATTTTCACGAAAAATTTTACTGATATACTTTTTAAAATTTATGAATTTTAATCAAAATTGTTAGAGCCAATTTTGAAAAATCGAAAAAAAAAAAAAAAACTCAAAAAGAACTTCAGTAAAGTACTAGTACTTGTTGGCTGATTTTGTTCAAAAGTTGATTTTCACTGTCCGGGAGGGTACCTAAATTAAATATAAAATTTCAACCTTCTAGCCCTTTTCTTTCTTGAGATATTTTGTCCACACATACACAGACAGACCAATTATTGCGACTTTTTTTGGACTAGAGTACAAATATTTCCATTAAAATCTCCACATGGGATTTTTGGCATACTCGCGATACTTTCTCACTATATATAGGTAGGAGAAAGTAAAAAGTTTAATTTGATCGTTAACTATTTATTAAGAAATAGAATTAGTAGGTTTATTTATTAAGTATGGAATGTGTGATTTGTTAAGAGGCTGAAAAAAAAGAAAATCAATGTTTGAACAGATAAATTTCGAAAAATAAAATTTATATTAAACCATTTACTAATTATATAATTTTCAATCGTATAATTGAATTCATAGCCATGAAGCAAGCGATTTCTCTATTACTTTGTATTTATAGGGTTTGTCAAATATTATCGAAATAATAAATAGATATTATCAAACATTGCAGTATTATTTTCATGAATAAATTTGTTTTTAAGATTAAATAAAATCTTTTATTATATACTTTAAGATTTCTTCTTCTACTATGATTTATTATTGTATTATAATAATATTTTAATTATATCCAAGAGGCGTGGTCTCTGGCATCCCGATATAAATTTAAAAAAAAATTCTCAAGATATTTAACTCTAATTTTCTATCTCCTGGTGCCTAATGATGGATGATCTTCAATAATTGAATAGGAAACAAGTTATCCCGTCTAATGATATATTTGCCTCGGCTCCATTGGCAAGTTGTAATCCAGTAGGGGCTACTTAGGTTGAGCAATGTCAATGCAACCGAGAGAGAGAGAGAGAGGATTTGATATTTATCTGCGGGGTTCCACTCCTCTCCTCTCGAAACAAACGTTTGATAATTAAATTAAACCAAGCTCTCTGGCTGTCCTAGAAGATTGAAATAATAATGAATGAATGAAATAGCGCATCTGGAGTCTGTGGAGTCATTCAAAAAATGTATTAAATAGAGAAATAATAATGTGTACTTATACTTTCATACTTTTGTATTCTTTAGCAATTAGATTAATGTTTTAAATAATTTTAAAATTTATTAATTAAATTAATTTTAAATTTTGATAGATAAATTTTTGTCGCTTGAGGCAGAATTCTAATTTCTAGCACAAGTAGCAAGAACTCTACAGTCTAGGAAATAACGAATTTAAGTTATCTTAAATATCTATATATATAATTCACTAATGTCCGTCTGTCTGTCTGTCTGTCACGCTCTATTTAGGCAACTTCCCGTTGGAATTTTGAAATGAAATTTTTTATGCATAAAGAGGACCTTCTCGGGATTACAGGAAAATTATTTTCATCCCGAAATTCCCATAACTTTTTGAGTTATTAATTTTTAAAGTTACGATTTCTCCCATAGGAAATGTATAGAGAAATATTTAAGTATTCTTTTCATTTGTGTATTCCATGAATGTAAACAAATCTTCAAACAGGCACTGGTTTGGAATAGTAATGATAATTTTTTTTTTTTTTTTTTTTTTTTTTTTTTTAAGGTCCTTCTCGGCATCTAAGGCCATTTAGACCCCATCCCTATTTATTTCAAATGATTTGTAGTCAAATCAAATGAAATAAATTTTTCTCGCTTGGGATGGGAAGCGAACCCGGGACTCCGGTGCGAGAAGCTAATGTCTTCCCACTGAGCCACGGCTCCCGGGCTTTTCATAATTAAGAAGAAAGGGGCCCACGGGGCGTGGTGTAGAGGTTAGCGTGCTAACCTCATATACCAAACGTCGCGGGTTCGGACCCCAGGCAGTCCGATGATTTTATTTAAGCCATCTGGATACCAGATGGCTTAAATAAAAATGCCTGGACCCTAATATATAAAAATTCATAAATAACGGTTATCGTAAAAGTCTTATATGGCCTGAGCTGCCGAAAAGACAGTGTGAATGTGTGTGTGAGTGTGAGTGTGAATGAGAAAAGTGTGAATGTTTAAAAAAAAAAAAAAAGAAGAAAGGGCGAGGGTCCGCCGCAGGCGGGCCCGAGCCAGCTGGAGGGGGGTCCAGGGGGGCGAAGCCCCCCTGTCTAGACGCAAAGGCGGGCGCCACGGGTTCTCATAATTAAGAAAAAAGCGAGGGTCCGCCGCAGGCGGGCCCGAGCCAGCTGGAGGGGGGTCCAGGGGGCGAAGCCCCCCGGCTAGGCGCGAAGCCCGCCGAAGGCGGGCGAAGCGGCTAGTATAAAAATTAAATTAGAAAAATGTATGTATGTATAGAAGTTCTATAGAAATTAACAATTTTTAATGAATCTATTTGGAATTAAGTGCACATATATATGGACCAGGGAGTAACGTAGTAATAATCTGAATCTTTTAAATATTTTGGAAAATTAATTATATATAATCAAATTTTTTCAATATGGGAACACAAAGCAACAAGTTGGCTTGTGAATTAGAGAGGTAGTTACAAGCTCTGAAAGTCAGCTTTCTGGGTATACTAGGCCTGTGGGAGGAGCTACGCAAGCAGTAAGGCAAATAGAATAGAGCACTTATTGCCATTTGCAAATAACCTAAACATATCCAGCAATCTCTCGCTGGCTATTATAAAGAATCAAGAAAGAAGAAATGCACGATTTATTAAATGAAAGATATAAATTTTTTTTTTTCTTTAAATTTTGCATTGCAACTAGAAATATCCTAAATTGGCAATAAACTTGCCCGCCGAAGGTGTTCAAGGGAGTCCCCTGGCTAGGCGGAACCCCCTCCGAAGGCGGGCTTTGTGACTATAAGATATATAACAATTTTGGATTTAAATCCAAAGTTGAAATCCAGGATTTTCGGATTTGGATCGAAATCTTTTTTTTTTTTGGAGGATCTTGGATCCAAATGGAAAGAGGGGGGGGGGGGGTGGATTTAAGGATTTGGATTGAAAAATAAATTTCATCTAAAAGGTTAAAATTGTGCAAATTTTGGCCGAAGAACTAAATTTTAATTCCGCAATTTTATTAGAAACTGGATCAGATTTCCGGATCCCGGATCGGATCACCCGAGCAAACTGCTAATCCTTTTCAAAGGATTTTGCCCATCCCTGATTATAACAATATGGTTTTAAATAAAAAAATTAACGTAAGAATAAATGGAGCCAAAGAAATTTGTTTCTCTGTGGTGATTTCCGAAAATAAAAATCTGAAAAAATGTATTTTAATAAAATCCCTTAATTTTTATAATTGCCTACTTATTGACTCAGGTACTCTGGCACAATTAAAATTTATTTAATCTTTTATTATAAAAAATAAGTGAAATAAATAAAAAATTATTTCTTCAACAATGTTTTTCAATATCTGAGTTGAGACTCAAAGATATTGTTAAAATTTCATTCTGTACGGGGTAGTTTGAGTTCCAAACAAATAATTTATACCTGATAATGATTAAACGCATTATTTGATATGTTTAAATAATTTACAAGATAAAAGATATTATATTTATATTTTTGATAGAGAGAATGAGAGAACGAGAAAGAAAATTTGATTTCCATATCTCGAAGCCGACACCTTATCGACTTCTCATAAATTATAAATTTTTAATCGAATACAATACGTTCATATTAGGGCGATCGTAAATAATAAGGCGGAGCAGCAAAATCTCATCATTTGAGTGTCAATAGAAAAAAATGGATGGCTTTCTCGTATTTTAATGTCCAACATCGCCATAAAAGTACCCCTTTGAGTCAGATAATAAAATTATTAATATATAATAAAAGTTGATCTGAATTAGGGCAAAAAATAGATGTTAGGATTGTTAATCTAAATCTTGGTTGTAATTAATATATTTTATTTGAAATTATATATAATATTTAAGATATTATATATATCGCGTATATGAGCCGCGAAATTTATACAATTAAATATTTATCAATTCATATATCCGAAAAAATAAGGGTGTGCCGCCGGGAGTCGAACCACGGATCCTCCGATTGGTACTCAGAGTGCCCTAACCACTAGACCACAGCACGACATTCGGATATATGAAGTTCACTTATGAACTCACTTGGAAAGCAAATTTAGTCATCAGGAGAAATGGACCCATGAACGGTGCCACAAATTTATCCCTCGACCAGGTGCAATCCAGATGGAATAATTGAGGAGACCTCAATTTTAATTAATTAATAAATAAGAAATTATATATAATATTTAAGATATTATATATATCGCGTATATGAGCCGCGAAATTTATACAATTAAATATTTATCAATTCATATATCCGAAAAAAATAAGGGTGTGCCGCCGGGAGTCGAACCACGGATCCTCCGATTGGTACTCAGAGTGCCCTAACCACTAGACCACAGCACGACATTCGGATATATGAAGTTCACTTATGAACTCACTTCGACTCCCGGCGGCACACCCTTATTTTTTCGGATATATGAATTGATAAATATTTAATTGTATAAATTTCGCGGCTCATATACGCGATATATATAATATCTTAAATATTATATATAATTTCTTATTTATTAATTAATTAAAATTGAGGTCTCCTCAATTATTCCATCTGGATTGCACCTGGTCGAGGGATAAATTTGTGGCACCGTTCATGGGTCCATTTCTCCTGATGACTAAATTTGCTTTCCAAGTGAGTTCATAAGTGAACTTCATATATCCGAATGTCGTGCTGTGGTCTAGTGGTTAGGGCACTCTGAGTACCAATCGGAGGATCCGTGGTTCGACTCCCGGCGGCACACCCTTATTTTTTCGGATATATGAATTGATAAATATTTAATTGTATAAATTTCGCGGCTCATATACGCGATATATATAATATCTTAAATATTATATATAATTTCTTATTTATTAATTAATTAAAATTGAGGTCTCCTCAATTATTCCATCTGGATTGCACCTGGTCGAGGGATAAATTTGTGGCACCGTTCATGGGTCCATTTCTCCTGATGACTAAATTTGCTTTCCAAGTGAGTTCATAAGTGAACTTCATATATCCGAATGTCGTGCTGTGGTCTAGTGGTTAGGGCACTCTGAGTACCAATCGGAGGATCCGTGGTTCGACTCCCGGCGGCACACCCTTATTTTTTCGGATATATGAATTGATAAATATTTAATTGTATAAATTTCGCGGCTCATATACGCGATATATATAATATCTTAAATATTATATATAATTTCTTATTTATTAATTAATTAAAATTGAGGTCTCCTCAATTATTCCATCTGGATTGCACCTGGTCGAGGGATAAATTTGTGGCACCGTTCATGGGTCCATTTCTCCTGATGACTAAATTTGCTTTCCAAGTGAGTTCATAAGTGAACTTCATATATCCGAATGTCGTGCTGTGGTCTAGTGGTTAGGGCACTCTGAGTACCAATCGGAGGATCCGTGGTTCGACTCCCGGCGGCACACCCTTATTTTTTCGGATATATGAATTGATAAATATTTAATATTTTATTTGGTTATCACATAATCAGAAGTTCATTTAAATTAGATGGAAGATGAGTTCTATACAGAACTTTTATTTCGAGGAATTAAAATTTGAAAACTTAATACGTTTTATTTTTTTATGTAATTTTTACCATCCCATTAATGAGACAAAAATTTATATAAATTGAATTGGCTGCCAACCATTGCTTAGGGGTACGTGAATGGCGACCACGAGATACCCGAGCTGGGACTGATAGTCCTATTCTTTACATGTCAGCCCCTTCCTTCTATATTTTCAACAGGCGTCAGACCGTGTGACGGGCCGACCTGTTCTATTTCTTCTGGTCGCAAAAAAAAAACATTCCGCCGACCCCGCAACGTGGGAATAATAACGGCAAAGAAAAAAGAAGATGAAGAAGAAGATTTGGCTACCAACCAACTGAAGGAATATCTGAAGAAACAGGGTCTGTAAGAAATCAACATATGCAGATTCTGGGAATAATAGACTCCAGCTCATCTCCTCAAGGATTGTAGAACCCTGATCCTCAAGAGAAGAAGAATATGGGGAGCATATTGTCTGTCATCATTAATTTGTAGAACCCTGATCCTCAAGAGAAGAAGAATATGGGGAGCATATTGTCTGTCATCATTCATTTGTAGAACCCTGATCCTCGAGAGAAGAAGAATATGGGGAGCATATTGTCTGTCATCATTCATTTGTAGAAGCCTGATCCTCAAAAGAAGAAGAATATGGGAGCATATTGTCTGTCATCATTAATTTGTAGAACCCTGATCCTCAAGACAAAATAGAATACTTCGTTTCTAATTTTTACAAGTCGTGGAGAAACCCTTGGAGGACAGACTGGCGGACGTGTGTCGATATATAAGTAAATTGATTTTACTTTTATCAATTGTGTATTTCAAAATACTTGTATGAGGAAATTGGGATGAATTACACTAGTCGACAAGGTTTTTTTCACAAGATATCTGATTAGTGAACCTAGTGCATTTTTTCACCCTGAATTCAGATATGTAGTTAGAATTTTTCCATCAGGCACAGTTTTAGAGATATAGAGCAAAATAGATTTTAGTCGAAAATGGGCTCTAAAACGGCTTTTATTTAAAATGTTCAAATTATTTTTAACACGACACCCCGTCAAATTATGCAGATAGTTAGAATACATATAAATTTTAAGTTTCATCCCAATCGGAGGTCATTTAGACGTGCCGCAAACGGCTTAAAGTTTAGAAAAATCGAAATTTTCAAGATTTTTTTTGCTTTGGTCACCCCTAATACAATTTTAGAGATCCCTGAATGAAAAAAACATATATGTACGATATTCTATAGTTCTTTGGCTTTCTAAAAAGCATTCATTCGTAAAAATCTGTTAATTATTAACGAAATTATTAATAAAAACGTGAGCAAAGAAAAAACACAAGTAGACTCACTGGTCGAAAAAAATAGACTTCAATTGAATTAAAAAGCGAACCCTATCTACGAGAAGCTAACGTATCCTCTCTGAGCATCGGGTCACGGGCCCTAACTTTATTATATATTATTAAAAAAAAATATTTTTTGAATCTCATATCTTTCTTTATACTTCTAAAAAAACAAGAGGTCCATTTTTTTTGTCCAGTGAATGTACTTAGGTTTTTTCTTTGCTCACGTTTTTATTAATAATTTCGTTAATAATTAACAGATTTTTACGAATGAATGCTTTTTAGAAAGCCAAAGAACTATAGAATATCGTACATATATGTTTTTTTCATTCAGGGATCTCTAAAATTGTATTAGGGGTGACCAAAGCAAAAAAAATCTTGAAAATTTCGATTTTTCTAAACTTTAAGCCATTTGCGGCACGTCTAAATGACCTCCGATTGGGATGAAACTTAAAATTTATATGTATTCTAACTATCTGCATAATTTGACGGGGTGTCGCGTTAAAAATAATTTGAACATTTTAAATAAAAGCCGTTTTAGAGCCCATTTTCGACTAAAATCTATTTTGCTCTATATCTCTAAAACTGTGCCTAATGGGGAAAAACTGAATTGATATTTGAATTCAGCATGAAAAATACTTCTAAAATTTCATATCTTCATTCTTGTGAAAGAAAAAAAAGTTCATTTTTGTCGACTAGTGTTATTAAGCAAAAGTTTAAAATTATTTTTATGAATAAATTTCCATTTCTCCAATTAATTATATAGACCTATTAAAATAAAAAAAAATTTCAGATCACACTATTTTTTATAGATAAAAAAATATAGCATGTAAAAAAAGCAAACTTGGGAAATGTAATGTAATGTTTGTTTGTATTTTTGGAACAACCGGTGTCTGTTGTAACCTGTCGATGGGGTCAAGTGGTCGTCGAAGATTTCCAAATTGTGGTCCATTGGCGCCACAACAGAAGGGCGCGTGGGTTGAAAAATTCCTTCTCTGATCTGAACTTGTTTTTCTTTTTTGTTATCTACTATTAAATAGAAAGAGAGAGAGTAGAAAATCTTTCTCTAGGAAATGAAATGATCCGTCTTCGCTCAAACATGTGGGACGTAAACGAGAAAAAAAAACAATTTATATAAGAATTAAGTAAATAAATTTTACTATGAACTTTCAATTTATTTTTTTAAACTAAGACTCGTAAAAGGAGTTTTTTTTTTTTTTTTTTTTTAATCAATTGCTGATTGTTTGAAGTTATTAAATGAGCTCTTGTTTCATAATCGAAGGGTCAGTGGTTCAATTCCCGTCGGTCAATAAAATAATAAATAGGTCGAAAAATAAATTATACTAATTAGAAAATGAAATAAGGATTTTAAAAAAATCCTTTGCCTGATTAATAAGGGCCGGTTGCATCAGTTAGGGGGAGTTTGGTGATAATTGGGCTAAATTACTTTTTTTGAAGTTCAGAAACCCTCCAAACAAACCCAAATTATGGGTAATAATATCAATTTTTATTTTTAATAATTTTTATAAGATATCTATGAAGTTGCTACCTTGAAAAACAGAACAGGATTTGTTCCCCTGGAAGAGGGTTTCTACACTCCAAAAAAAGTCATTTAGCCAAGAGTCAACAAACTCCCTCTAACTAATGCAACCAGCCCTATTAGTATTATATCAGTTGTATATTATAATGAGAAAAGATAATGAATAAATAAATCTATTATAGATGGACTTACATCATGAGGATGTTGTAGGAATCAGTTTTCAGGTGTCTTCTATTGAATATCCGAAGTATCATGAGAACGAATGGCTGAACTAATCCCGATGATAACTGCAATAAATTAAAGAAGGATTAGAAATAAATAAATAATATTAAAAATAATTTAAAAAAATTTAAATGTAGTTTATGATTAAAAACGTAATTAATTATAACTCACACCACCAGTCATACATAAATCAAAAGGGGGAGATAATTTTAAAGTGGAGAAGCAATTGTGTGTTTACAAAAAAAATCATTTTAGGATTTTAGGATCCATGTGGGAGAGAAAATGGCGATCATCACGACCCTCTCCTCTCTTATATATTAGAGTTGCCTACTAATTTAAGGGGAAGTTTTTGAATACGTATAACCTTGTGTTTTAACTCAATTTATCTTATTAATTCACTATGTTTCATCTAGAAACAAAGGTAAATTTAATAAATATATGTGTGAATATATTTATTTTAATGGTGAATCATATGACCTCTGGTTCTCAACGGAACTCGGAATCTTCAGCCTAAGTCAGTTCAATCAAGAATAAAAAAATTATTCCAGCGTTTGTAAAAATATGCTGTGAGAATAAAATTGGAGGATAAAAAAAGTAAAATTTTTTTTTATTAATCTTCCATCTAAAATTTCGATAACATCTAAATGAATAATCCTATGATTTACGGTATAATGTCAACAATTAAAAAAAAAAAAATTGGGTTTAATAATGCAAGTAACCTTTGAATAACATAAAAAAAATTATTTAAAGGGAGAAGTGATAAAAAAAAATCTTTATTTGTAAAGAAGACAGACAGAAAAAGGTATTTTTTTTTTTTTTTTTTGTTTCGCAATGATTAAATAATGACTCCCCCTGTGTGCCAAATTGCTTGGCTTGAAACCAAAACCATAATGTGTGCTCTAAAAATCACTTTCCAATCGTGTCTCGTTAAAAAAAGAAGACACAATATTATTAGCCCGAGAGAGAATGAATCAATGAATGAATGAATATTGGCAAATCCCTCCCTAATGATGAGTTTTTATTGGCATTTCATTTATCGTCACGTTACTGTGACATTTAGAGAGAAAATATTTTAATGGGAATAAATAAAAAACCTTTAATAAGTAAAAAAAATGTAAAATGAAAATCCGTATGACAGGGGTATAAGAAAGTTGTATGCAGTGCTAGTACTAGTACTTTCATTTTTTTTTTTTTTTTTTTTTTTTTTTTTTTTTTTTAAATTTTCTCAAAATTCTTCTAATTTTGTAAATCAAAAAATCATTATTTTCTAGATGCTCTTTCAAATGTATATTCTCGTTTTGCCCTCAAAATTGTTTGAAGCTCATTTTACTCTTGTACTTCATAGGAAAGATAGGAGAAATGGTTGCCATCATAACAAAATATAAATATTTCCACATGTTTATAAATTTTATTAAATCTTGAATTCTAATATATCGGCGGAAACTAAACATATGTCGACACGTAAAATCTGGTGTGACAAGCACAGAAGACAACTTTCGATTACCGAAGGTAAGAGAAAGTTGTGTGTCTGTCACGCCAGATTTTTTTCTTTAAAAATTTAGGAATATTTTAAGGCGGAATAGGAGCGAAATGGTTACGCATGTTTCCCGATAAGATGGCGTAGTGTGTCAGAAAAAGTATGCTCAAAAAAATCAAGTAATTCAAAAATTTGCCAAGAGATGTCAAAATGGTATCTAATAATATTTAATGCATTTGGTTGATTTTCATTGATCTTTTAACAATAAATACTTTATAAATGTTATTATATATATTTATGAGTCTTTTATAAAAACATAAAAATATATAAATATAGGCCAGATATACGCTATTAGGGGATCAGCTGTTAGACTAGGTTAGAGTCCCTGTATATCAGAGTCTGGCCATACGAGCGACCGTTAGAATTGTCGGCCATCTTTCTTCCGACCGCTCCATTGAATACATGGAGAAAAAATGATTTTTTTTTGTTAATTAATTATATAATAATTTTATTCAAAAAAAAACTTATAGAAACAGAAGCTAATATTTTAATGATTATTTATATACTAAAAAAAAGTAAGTAAAACTACTCAAAATAATTTATTTAATGAAAAAACATTTGAATTTGACATTTCCCAATCTGTCATTTTTCACTTTCTCATAGCTATATATGTAATATTTATTTCTAAAATAAAGTAAATAATCGCAAGAATATTATTTAAATGAATGAATTATTTTTCCTTTACTTTTTCTTTTAAAATATACATTTGGAATTTATAAATTAGGCCTACTCTATATGTGAAAAATTTGATAAGAGCTTTGACTTTATCACGGACAAGGGCAAATACAAGGGGGGAAAGCGGGCAATTACCCTCCCCCCCCCCCCCCCCCCCCCCCGAGATTCGAGAAAAAAAAATTTTTGATATTAAAACTTATAATTGTAAATATATTCTGGTAAACAAAAACGGAATGGAATGCATTTTTAAATTACCGAAAGTAAGAAAAATTGTGTGCTGAGCAACCAGTTACACCAGATTACTCACCCCCCCCCCCCCTAAGAAACTTCTCTGGACCCGCTCTTGATCACGGACATAAATATAGGGTGCCCAGACGTTTTCTTTCGATCTAAAAATATGTGTCGGGTATCTTTTTTGGTATTTTTTTTCATTTTTTCTGCCTAAGTATGTTAGGATCGGGCAAATGGGGCAGTGCGGGATTTAAAAGCCGCTTCCCCCCCCACCCTTTACGGCAGATATTGAAATTTTTTCTATTATATAATATCTCTGAGTTCAAATTTTGTATAAATTATAATTTTTTAATAATAAAGAAAATTCTTAAAAGATTTCATTATTTTTGCAATGAGTTAATTACTAACGTTATTTATATTTGTTTTATTCTTTTTTAAATCGATTATTTTCTTAGAAAACTCTATTTTATAAAAAACATATAACCAAGTATTTATTAATTTAAATAAGCGAAAAAATGTAGGTACCGCCGGGATTTGCACCACGGATCTTGTCGATTTACGCTCAACACGCCCTACTGTTGGACCACAGTACGCACTCGCTTATTTAAATTATGATAGATCGCTGATTTCAGTCTACTATATTTAAATTAATAAATACTTGGTTATATGTTTTTCATAATTACCTCATGGACCAACACATGATATATATAATTCTTTATCTATTTTATAATTAGGAAAATAAACTGTAAGCTAAATACATATATAAATATACATAAACTCAAAATTAAAAGTGATTTTTAAGAT
Source organism: Euborellia annulipes (assembly GCA_023213315.1). Classification (NCBI taxonomy): domain Eukaryota; kingdom Metazoa; phylum Arthropoda; class Insecta; order Dermaptera; family Anisolabididae; genus Euborellia; species Euborellia annulipes. Next base: position 8,883 of record JAKCPI010012902.1, on the reverse strand, counting down.
TCTAATCAGCTAAATATAACCCTAAACTTTGCATTCTCAATATAATAAAATTAATGGAGATTTTTAACATATGATGAGTAATATTTATAAATTGAAACCTCTAAAATAATGTTCTAAAAAGATTTCATGATACTTTGAACGGGTATCGTTATAAAAGTTAAATGAAATATTTTTTAATCCCATAGAGATGCATTGAAAATTTGAATTGGCGCTAAAATCAGGAAGAAAGAGGGCGCGACCAATAGAAAAAAAGTTCCCGTATGGCCAGACTCTGATATACAGGGACTCTAGACTAGGTTAGACTAGCCGGCCATCTTTTGCAAGAATGCTGAAATAATTTGACCTTTGATTTTTTAAATAAATCAGCTTATTTTAAAATTTCTTAATTAATATGTGATTAATAATAACAATAAATTAATTTTTAAATTTAAAAAAAAATTAAAGATTATTGGGACAGGTTTTTCTATATTGGCTTGATAACAAAAAAAAAATTAATTTTCTTAATTTTTTAATAAGTCATTAAAAAAATTATAGCTCGATGTCTCTATAATCTCTTATAAATTTAATTCATTAAAAAAAAAAAAAAAAAAAAAAAAAAAAAAAAAAAAAAAACATTGAAAAATTTCTTATACGTATCTCAAGTTACCACTGTACTTGAAAAAAATTCTCTCTTAACACGTTGACTGCCAACTACGAGATAACTCGTATATTCCGTTCTTTGCTAGGACGCCGACTACGAGTTATCTCGTACTGTGTTTACTTGCCATTGTCGCGTAGCTACGCTTAAACTCGTAGCATATCAGTGCTAATATGGATAGATGGCTTCTGGGAAGAGAACAAAAATCAATGTTGGCGACATGAACAGAAATTTTTTTTTCAGTCAGTGGTCTTTTCTTATCCATATTGGTTTCTTGATAATTTTTAACAATAATTATAAAACAACACACTCAAGAAAGACGTAAATGTGAAGCACTCGACAATATCTGATATACTACTGACGAATATGAACGCATATATCTGATTCAGCTTTAGCGAAGCGACAAGTCTAAACTTGTCTGTGTACGAATTAACTCGTAGTTGGCTTCCGCGAAGAGATTTCTGTTACATAAGCCAACTACGAGATAATTCGTATGCCTATTTTTTAAAAAAAATACATTTTCTATGCTTTTTGATGATTACTATGTAATATAATTATAGTCTTTAATAATATAAAATGATTAAATGCAATTGGCTTTTAGACCGGAATTCTGAGAATGGTCGTGGCAGTCAACGTGTTAAGAAAAAATAGGTTGTGTAAAAAAATAATTTGAAATAATGACCGCGAGTTGGCCACCTTTCTTCCAGTGGATCCTAACAAATCCTTTATATATTTCCTGAAACTATTTAAATTGAGAATGATTATAGTCTCGTCTAGCAGTGTAAATAATAATAGTTGGCTAGTTTAGATTTGAAATAAAATACACAGCTGGACAGGGTCATTTTTTTTTGTCCTAGTCCTGTTTTGTTGGTGTGTGGGTTCTCTATTGAGTGGCGAGTGGGCGGGTAGTGCAGATGTAGCTCATCCTCTTTTCCTAACTACAAGTGACACCAAATCTATCGAGATAAGCGGCAATGAGTTGATACTATCGACTTCGAAATTAATCTTCGAGTCGCCTAAACATGTCATTAACTTTCGAAAGTTAAAAGTATCTCTTATTTTGACAAATTGGAAAAAAAAATATCAGAATCTTACAAATCACTCTTTCACTTGAGATTTTGGAATTGATATATAAGTCTTTGTTATTTGATAATTAGACCTCACATGAAGTGGGTAGCCTGATATACAGTAACGGTCAAAAAAGCGTCGAGTTCATGCTTTTTTACTTTCTATTACCTATAAGTAATATATATAGAGAGAGAAAGTATTGGATTCATGTCAAAAATTCGATGTCGAGATTTTGATGGATGTACACGTTTTTTTTTTTTTTTTTTTTTTTTTTTTTGAGGTTCCCTGAATCCAAAAAGTGGTTTTCGAGACATGGTCTGTCTGTGTGTGTGTGTGTTCAAGCATGAAGGAATTGAGCTAGGAAGTTGAAATTTTACATTTAAGTTAAGCACCTCCCTACGGCGTGAAAATAAGCTTTTAAACAAAATCGGCCAAAAACTAGTACTTTACTGATGTTACTTTTTCAGTTTTTTTTTATCAATTTTTTCATAATTCGCTCCAACGATTTTGATTAAAATTCATAAATCAATTATTTTATATGTGCACTTTAAAATGTATATTCTCATTTTTCAATTGAAATTTTTTGACGCACACTTTACTCTTGTACTTCATAGGAAAGTTAGGAGAAATGGTTCCCATGGTAAAAGAATATAAATATTTGCCCATGTTTATAAACTTTACATCGTGAATTCAAATGTACTGTCGTAAACTAAATATATGTCGACACAAAAAATCTGGTGTGCTGGGAGACGGTCACACCAGATTTTTCTACAAATTTTCAATCCACTTCGCCAAATGTTGTTTTAAATTCCTGGGTAATATTTTAGGAATTATTGTATTAATATTTCCCTTTTTTTGAATTTCTATAAACTCAATTACAAGCAACTACAGTAATAAACAGCAGTTTTTTAAAAAATTTAAAATTTTTTTACCATTGGAAGTGATTTTTTTTATTTTCTACAGAAGTTTTTCTATGTTTTTTGCTTATTTATTTATTACTCTACATCTTACATATAGTGGCTTCTCGCCTTTATATTTTGTTTACTTTAAATGAACTTCAACTTGTAAATTTTTGCTTCTTTTTAATGAATTAATAAATACGATAATTTTTTGCGAGTTTTGATTTTATATTGGATTATCTACTAAAATAATATCAAAAAATACAAATTTTTTGTGTGAAAACTTGATCAAAATATGTTCATTTTTGGATGAGTTATAGCCAAAAAACATGAACTTGACACTTTTTTGACCGGTACTGTATATATTTGGAATTGATAGAAGCAAAAATACATCGTGATTGACCTCTGCTTCATGTGAACACACCATAAATGATCTGTCAAATAGGTTAGTTCAGACAGATTTAGTGGTACGTTCACATGAAGGACGGAGGTTGTCAGGCTACGAACTGGAATTTATCGAAAACGGATATTTCGTGGTTAATTCATCACTCAACAGACATTACAAATTCATTAATAAATGTCAAAATAAAATAAGAAATAAATTTATTATAATATTTTTTTGTCACCCTTACGAGTAAGTAGTGGTGTGTTTTTTTTTTTTTTTTTAGAAAATAAAAATAAGATGTTTTGCCATTAATAAAAGAACCGTACCAAATTTTTTTTTGTTTGAGATTAATGATACCCGAAAAAAGAATCGATAAAAACTACCCACAGTTTCATTTATAAAAACTAATTGCATCAGATAACCAACAACAAAAGCTTTGACATATTTTTTGGGCTAAGAGGAGGAAACCCTAATTTTTTTCGCCAGGTTTTTGTTACATTTTACAAAAAAAAAAAAAAAAAAAAAATGTGCCAACATATGTCATCGTTTATGTGTTTGTAGGAATCCTCAAAAATAATTCTAGGCCATTTTTTTTTTTAACAAGAGAATTTTTATTTGGGAGTGTAGTAGCAAGCAAGTAGCATACACAACATTCTCTTTTGTTTATGTTTTCACACACAAACAGAGAGTGGGGGAGTTGTCACACTGTCCGTCTTTTCTCTCTCTCTCTCACTCTCTCTACACGATCGTTCATGAATTATGAATTTTGGTTAAATGACAACTAAAAACAACCTCGAATGAATTTTATTTATTTTTTTCTAAACATTTAAAACGTATAAATCTTTTGTAGAGGAAATCCATTTAAATAATAGCCTTTTACGGGCGGGGCGCTCATTCTACTCTCATTTTGAACATAACAAGATCATTATTTTTCTCTTTGTTATATTATGAAGTTTAATTAACGGTTTAAGTATTATTTATGAAAAGAACAAATGATGACACGGACTTAAGAACTCAAAATTTTATTATATACGTCAATGCCGAGCTTCATGTCACATCTTAGTGGGGTATCTAAATTAAATATCAAATTTCAACCTCCTTACTTTTCGTTCTTGAGAAATTTTGTTTACAGGCACACAGACAGGCCATTTTTAGGGCCCACTTTTTTGGACCCAGGGGCCAACAAAACGTGTAGACCTATATCCCTCAAAATCTCGACATTGAATTTTTGACAGACATGAAACCAATACTTTCTTTCTCTATATAGGCCTAAGCTTAATAACATATTAATATATAGATAGGAGAAAGCAAGAATTGTTAGCGTAAATTAAAGAGGAATTTTAAAAAATTTATTACTTTTTTTTAAAATAAATTGTTATAGGCTATTGCAATGGAGTCATTTGGAGAGGGGAGCAGAGGGGGTCCTCCCCCAAGGGCTCTGATTTTTATAAAATTTTATATTATTCTAAATAAAATATTTCAAGATATATCTACGAGTATATAAACTGTACAAAATTAAGCAATTAATTAAATTAAATATATTTTGGCCAAATTTGAGTACCTATTAGTAAGTAAATTTTAATAAAAAAAAAAGTTTGCCCCCCCCCCCCACCCCACCCCAAGAACTGTGCTGTTGATTTGCAATTAATTGCAATTACGTTTAAAAAAATACTTTTAAAATAATTAAAAAAAAAAAAATGTGAAGCAAAAAAACTGATTAGTTAGCTTCAGAGGCTTTAAAATTTTTATCAGAAGAAAATCCAAGTTTTTGAATTTAGAAATTTCAAAACTTTTAACCTCTCGGGGTAAATAAAAAAAAAAGTTGAAGTCATCTCAGATTTCAAGCTTAATACAAGCATTAAATTAAATAAATACATATAAGTACAGTAATAATTTGGAAAGTTGGTCATTAATAATCTTTCTTTTCCCATGAGATAATTCAATAAAATAGTAAAAGTAGACCATAGATATCAATAAATATAAAATCTATTATTTATTTCATATTTCCTAAACACTTTCTTTCATAGATTGATAATTTACATTCAGGTAAGGAACATAATTTTATAACTTAATATCTTATTTAGATGGGTAGCATAGGTTAAAAAAATAAATAAATAGTAAAATTTGTCATAAAAAATAATAATTGATTTAATATTTACTGTTTAGTTTCTCTATCTTCGTGACATTTATGCTAATATAAATATTTTATCTTTATAATAGATTTGATGAAGTTGGCCCCAGGATTGGATGCTATTTATGATAGATGATTTTCTGCTGGCTCCAGGATGGGTACCAGTTAGGATGAATTTTCGTTTCCCGTTGCCAAATTGTCGTTGAAGATGGTTGATGGTGGGGGAAGGGTTCACACGCACACACACCAAATGACAACACGAAATTTTTGATTTAACAATTATTAATTAACACGTAATTGGTTTAATTCTTCTTTAAAATGATACAGTAATAATATGAATAACGATAAAAATATATAACAGGTAACAAGTTGAAGAACGTAAAAAAATATTTTAATTAGATAAAAAAAACTGGGTCATTAATTAACCAGAAAAAAAAATATTAATACATAAGGGTTATGTAATAAAAAAAAAATATAATAATATTGACAAGGGCTGTCGAATTAATTTTGCAGGACGCAAAAATATTGTGAATAACCAATATGACTTTACAAGGCGAGAGTCACAAAGCAATTGAATCGTGCTCGTGTCGTTCGCATGAGGCGACGGAAATTTTATACAAAAGTCGTTAAAATACGTTAGAAAAATTTTAGAGAAAATAAACGGATTTTCTACTTGAGTAAAATAAATGAATTGACTTAAATAAAAAAATAAAAAATAAAATTGAGAAATTAGAATTGGAAATTAAATTAAATTAAAATGATTAATTTGCCGGTTACATCTTTGATTATTTTATTCGGTATTACTATCTGATTGGTTTCTTTTATAAAAAAGATATAATATAAAACATCCTTGTTGTAATATTAGGTATCAATTGAAGTTGCAAAATTTTCCCCGTTCTTCTTAATTACAGCATAACCTTAAGGTTACGAGCTATTATTCTTACAATTAGGTTAAATAGAGAGATATTTATATTTGAATAAGATATTAATATTTAATATATATTTCGATTCCGAATTGGCTAAGATAGTCATAGATATATTTTATAATATATTCTGGTGGGCTAAAAGGCCCACCCCGGGCTGGGGGTGCTGGGTTCGATATCCAGGGCCAAACTTTTCGAGAACTATATATTTGAATAATTTTTTGGTGTAGGTCGAAAGCCTGGTGCAATGGGCAGCACACCGATGCTCCAGAAAGGCTGGAGATCTTGGGTTCGATTCCCGGGAGCGCTTGGGGTTCTATGTTTATAACTTATCTTGATAATCTTATACACACTTTTTTTTATTTTTGAGAATAAATCCTACTTTACTCAACCAATTGTAATGAAATTTCCTCATAAGGCACACACCTCTTAATTATTATGACTGAGATTCCAAAAATTCAAACTGCCCTTGACCTGTGGCTCAGAGCTAGAGTGTTAGCTTCTGGTGCCACAAGTCGAGGGTTCGCATCCCGTCCCATTTATTTCAATTTAATTGCATACCAATCAATTGCAATAAATAGAGGCGGGGTCTAAATGGCCTCAAATGCCGAAAAAGACCTTAAACAAATAATAAAAAAAAATTTAGGGGTTAGATTTTTCATGATAATAATACTTTCTCCGTATCATATAAGATGTAAAAAAAAAAACAAGTTGATTTTTGGGATCAATTTATTTTAAAAATCTTTTATGTGGTGATTAAGTGACCAAAAAAGAATTTTTTTCACACTACTATTAAAGATTACGATCTTTCTCTTTTAAAAGTGAGGGAGGAGGTAACATACTTGAAGAGCTATGTGCAATGGCGAATTAATGAAACGAATTCCAGTTGGGTAATAAATGCTCTCCCTGGAAGGTAATAAAAGTAACATAAAAGTGATTCTATGGCCAGGTCCAGGGGTCTCTTGTCGTTATCTATTTAAGCTTATATAATTCCAAAACGGCCATTTAACAACTGACAGGGGTGAATTTAGGATAGGCCTATACGATATAAAATTGATTGGTAAAATTTTTTAAGTCCTGTTCCTTTAGGTTTAGGAGAGAAATATTTTTTTACTTTTCCCTTACCCTATATATGAAATATATAGAAAGTGTTGCAATCAATGTCGAAATTTTGATGGATATACACGTTTTGAGGTCCCCCTGAGTTAAAAAAAATGAGTCCCGCAAATTAGAATGTGTATGTACCGTGCAGAGAAAAGATATTGGAAAAGCTGGCGTCCACCTGGCCGGGCCCACGCACAGGCAACCATTTACAAAAGTCTGTATATTGAGTTGTTGTTAAGAGAACCCTGCAGGGGACATGTCCATTTGGAAGCAACTAACTATACATACTGCTGTAAATGGTTGCCCATGCGTAGGGCTCAAAAGCCAGGCAGACGCGAGCTTGTCCAATATCTTTTTCTCTGCACGGTATGTCTGTGTACAAAATATTTAAAGAATAAGAGCTAGGAAGTTGAAATTTTATATTTAAGTACCGCCCTGAAATGTTAAACGAGGCTTTTGAACAAAATCAGCCTAAAAGTAGTAGTACTTTACTGATGTACTTTTTCTGTATTTTTTTCGATTTTCTCAAAATTGGCTCCAAGAATTTTGATTAAAATTCATAAATTAACTATTTTTTTGATGCTCTTTAAAATGAATATCAGTGAAATTTTTCGTGGAAAATTGTATGAAGTACACTTTACTGATGTACTTTTTCAGTTTTTTGCAATTTTCACAAAATTTGCTCCAATGATTTTGATTAAAATTCATAAATCAACTATTTTTTAGATGCTCTTTAAAAAGTATATCAGTGAAATTTTTCGTGAAAATTGTATGAAGTACACTTTACTGATATGACAGCTCAGCGCCATCTATGAATCGCTTGGTCAAGTTCCTTAGGTGCTAAGGGCAACTAAATATAACTCGACACAAAAAAATCTGGCGTGACAAGGACGAAGGTTAAAAGAAAGTTGTGTTATGTAAGCCATTCACACCGGATTTTTTTTATTTAAATATATTCACACCGTTATTATCATATCTTCTTTTTTTTTTAGTTAGACATAAAAAATGAATTAAATAAAAAATTAGCGTAGGACTTGACAAAAAAAAAAGAATTCCATCACCTTTAGAATTTAAATCAAACTCTCTATCTTTCTGTCTGTTTACGTACTAGTGAAAGAGAAGGAGAAAGAGAGATAGAACCGCCCTTTAGCAAACTATCCTGAGTTTAACAACACGTTCCCAAATACGCTTATCTCGGGTGAGATTATTATTATTATTATTATTAGTAATATTAGTGTAAAAGCAGAGTAGTAACAACAGCAACCGGATGTTTGGGTGTTACACAGAGTAATCTGAATTAACTTGCTTATTGTCAAACAATACGACAGCAATTTTTTATAAATGACAGGAGGGCAGGTTAAAGAATGGAAAATAGATTATTATTATTATTATTATCATAAATAATATATAATAACATGAGATGTAGAAAATTTAATCAATTTGATTGATACACGATAGGCAACTAATTTGTCATAGGATTGTTTCAAAGCCGACACAGTTGCTAATTTAAAAAAAAAATTTCTTTTGTGCATCTTAAATTTTTAATATATTGGCGGAAACTAAATAGATATCGACACAAAAAATCTGATGTACAAGCACAGAACAACTTACCAAAAGTAAGAGAAAGTTGTGTGCGGTGCGACCAGTCACACCAGATTGTTTTTTCTTTTTATATTTTTGTTAAAAAATTAAATAACTTTTTAATTTTTTTTTTTTTTTTTAATGATTTTTATAAA
>JAKCPI010012901.1:0-63370 GCA_023213315.1 Euborellia annulipes | reverse complement strand
TAAGATGCCGAAAAGCCTTAAAAATAAATTAAACAATAATTTTTTTTTTAAACGATTTAAATAAATTAATTTTCGATTTCGCCGTCAAAGGTAGGCAACATAATTTAAGTTGAATCACACAGAATGCATAGCTGTCCAGGCGATTTAGGATCCTCACTGGAAATAATCGATTTGAAAACAATAAACAGATAGGAGAGTACAGGGGCGTATATAGAAATTTTTTTTTTCAGGAGGGGGCCTGAACTCAAAAATTTTTCTGCAAAATTTTTTTTTGAGAAACTAAATTTTTTTCACACGAAATTTTTTCCTTTTGCGGAACCTATGTTTTTCCATCCTGCGGAAAAATTTGTTGCACTGATGTCTGTATATTCCTATCTATGTATATGTGTTTGGGAAATTTCGGGGGGGGGGCCCCCTGGGAAGAAGTATATATAAAGGCGGGGACATATTTCCGAAGAGGCAGACTAAGCGGCGTCTGGGGTGGCAAATTTGTTAAAAAACAATTGATTTTTTTTTTTTTAATAGAAAATTATTTGATGTTGAAAATATATATGTAATCACACATCCATCGGGGTGTTAGGGTGTCTTCCAGGGTTGTGACGTTTAAAAGGAGGGGGAGAGGGGGGCGGCAGGAGTTCACTGCCCAGAGGCGGCAAATGCCTAAATCTGCCCCTGTAAAAAAGAATGGCGGGAAAGGGTTGCTTACGTCCATTCAGCGACTATCTCTTGTTAATTTATTTATTTAATATTTTATCTTCACTATCAATCTACTTCTTTCACTGTGGATTATCCCTGATCTTCACTATCGTTGAGATAGATAATATAAAGAAACCGCCACACCTCAGTTGAATTTTTAAGAATTCAATTTTATTTTTTTAATATTTTGATATCACATATCAATTAGGCGTTTGCTTGAACAATTTATTTATTAACTTTAAAACAGAGTTTTCCAACCTTTTGACGTTCAAGGCATCGTTGGGAAATAATATTAAACACTTCCTTGAATTAAAAAAAAAAAATTAAGTTTAATATGAACATTTATTGAAATATTATATACAGATGGAAAAGCACACCTTCGGCGGGCTTTGCCGCTTGCCAGAGGGCTGCGCCCCCTGGAACCCCTTGCTCGCCATCGGTGAGCAAATGCATCAAGTTTATTCTTGCTCACTTTTTGGAAATTTTCCAATCGCTCGCTCGCCTTCAGCGAGTAATTTCACAATTTTAAAGTTTTAAATTTCCCTCTCTGACTCAATTTCCTTTTATTCTGGCCAATCAGTGCCGTGATAGTCACAAACACACAGGGACAGAAAGTTAGTTGCTAGCGCTTTATATTATAGTATTATGATTAAGTAACGTACACCATAACATAATATAGTAAACTTTACATCAGTCACCGATTAAAATACAACAATAGCTTTTTTTTTTTTAACATTCACACTTTTTTCTCATTCACACTCACACTCATACACACATTCACACTGTCTCTTCGGCAACTCAGGCCATTTAAGACATTTACGATAACCGTTATTGATTTAATAATATACATATATGGGGTCCAGGCATTTTTATTTAAGCCATTTGGTATCCATTTGGCTTAAATAAAATCATCGGACTGCCTGGGGTCCGAACCCGCGACGTTTGGTATACGAGGTTAGCACGCTAACCTCTACACCAAGCTCGGAGGACCAATAGCGTTGTTAGCTTAAGCATAAAGTGATTTTTTTTTTGCTTGCCTCAATATCACGCGAGAGAGAAAGTATTGTGATAGAAATACACTCTTTGAGACACTCTGAGTCAAAAAAGTCGGTGTGATCGAAATATATTGAAAGAATGAAATGAAATACAAGTTTGAAATTTTATATTTAAATTAGGTACCTCCTACAACGCGAAAGTAGCTTTTAAATAAAATCGTTCAACGAATACTATGTATTGATGTACTTTTGAGTTTTCTGTTGACCTCTTCATTAAAATATAATAATTTATAAAACTAAGATCTCAAGCCAGAATAATATTCTCCGTGGAATTTGTTTTTCATTGTCACACCAGATTTTTTGTGTCGACATATATTTAGTTTCAGTCGATATATATATTTTTTTTCTTTTTTTTAAACACTCACACTTTTTTGGATTCAGGGGATCTCAAAACGTGAAGATCCATCTAATTCTCGACATCGAATTTTTGACATGAATCACCAAACTTTCTCTCTCTCTCTCTATATATATATATATACATAGGTAAGAGAAAGTAAAAAAAGAATATATCATTTTTTCAGAAAATTCATCAGAAATCCCGCCCGCGGGCCCCCCAATGCCCGCCCCCCTGCATCGCGGGGTTTGCGGGGGTGTCCGTTACGCCACTGCATGTAACCAAAAATCCACTTGAAAAAAAAGGCGATAAAAATTCAATTGGCTTCTTGATACTAAATTTGAAGATGGTCTCCGTTATGAAAACTTACACAATTAAAATGAAATTTTTTGCTTAAAGATTAAAGGAAAATTTTCATATAATATCAACCGAATTAAAATATTCTTAGAAAAAATACTCATGTTTAACTCTTTGAATTTTATTCGTATACCTCTTTTGCGCACGATTAATGATAAGAAAAGTTATCACAAAAAATCAAGATAAGAGGTTAAATAAATAGATAAATTTCGATATTCTAATGGTTGTTCATATAGTTCACTTTTAGGTGTTTAAAATTAAAACACATTTGCCGACAAGATGAAATTTTTATTAAGTTTTATTTGCCTTATTGCATTGGCTTCCACAGTTTATGGTAAAAAATTTTGATTTAACAAAAAATTAATTTAAATAAAATTTTATATATATATATATATTAGGGTCCGACCGAAACAAGATTTTCAGCCGAAACCGAAACCGAATATTCGGCCTCAACCTTAGTTTCGGCCGAAACCGTAACCGAAACCGAAACTTGTATTTCCTATAAAAATTTTTTTCATTTTATCTTTTTTTTGAATTTTTTTCCCTTCGGTGAAAATCATTTTACCTTTTTTAGGGAGACAATTTTTTTTCTCCCACAAGTGCAAATTATTTGACCTTTTTTTTTTGCATGCGAGTCTCATCCCATTTTTTCACTCTGGTTTCGGCCGGCCGAAAGGTTCGGCCACTTTTTGGCCGAAACCGAAACTACGGCCGAAACCATGATTTTTGGCCGAAACTGGCCGAAACCGTAACCGAAACCGAATATTCGGTCGGTTCCTAATATATATATATATATATATATATATATATATATATATATATATATATATATATATTATAAATTAATTTCTTTTATTGCTCTTGGACTCAGTGGTAGTGTCTACAAATCCAATTAAAATATATAGAGACAGGTCTAAATGGCCTTCGATGCCGAAAAAGATCTTAAATAATATATTAATTATAATAATAATTTCAAAAACTCTGAGAATCATTTGAGAACATTTTTGAATTTATATCAATATTTCAAAATTTTTTTTTTTTTTTTTAATTTTATTTTCATTTTCATTTTTGTCTATAATGTTTTAACTTAATTTTGGAATTTAATCTCCAGTGTTAATTCGCATAAGGTCTTTTTCGGCATCGGACGCCATTTAGACCCCGTCCCTATTTATTTAAATTGATTGGTATTCAATTCGCCTGGTACTTGATGCGAACCCGCATCCCTTGGCAGGCACAAATGGCCAGCATGCTAACCACTACACCAAGGTCCGAGGGTCAGTGTTAACTTAATTGACAAGGAGACGATTCAACCAACAATAACAGTCTCTATTAAAAAAAAATTCTTTATTTCGGAAACGTTATAGTTTAAATTTCCATCTACAGTTTTAGAAGACTACATCTCATCAAAGTGGCCTACATGTTATAAGTACAGTTCAAATTTTTGTTTCGAATGTATAATTATTGAGAAAAAATACTTTTAAGAATGAAAATGAATCTCTTTTTAGTATTAAACAATCGACACAATCCGAACCCGCGACCCTTGGTATACAAGACCAGCACGTTAACCCCTACACCAAACCCGCGGGCCGACTGAAGTTTTTTTTAACACTCTTGTTGGCTGCATTCTCTCCTTGTCAATTAAATTTATCTAGTAAAAGCATAAGTTGACAATAACAAATTTTTTGAAATTAAACATAACAATCGGATTCAGATTTCTCGCATGAAATTTCTTTTTTTCGGAAGGTTCAGGTCAAAATTTCCCATTTCTATACTTAAATATTAAAATTTTTTTTTAATAAAAATATTTTTTTTTTTAGCTCTCAAATGTTACGAGTGTATTGCTTGTAGTGATATTTCAGGCAAAGAAACTGTCACATGCGCATCTGGAGCCACTGTGTGTGTTAAAACAATTCTAGGTATGAATATATATATTGTTTTTTTTTTTTTTTAATGTATGCATAAGATCCAAAGACCTTTGATTGTCACATACAACCAGGAAAAACAAGTGTAATAATAAACTCTGAGAAATTCTACTGTGATATATTTTTATATCCTTATTTAATTTTAATTTTATTTACTTTCAAATAATTTTCAACTTTGATTTTGATATTAAAATAAATTTTTAATAACTACCTCTAATCCCAGATGATTTTTTTCTATTACTAATTTTTGTTGTCACTATATCTTTGAGACAAGGTAAATTATTTCATCAAATTAAATAAATCACTTTTTTGGTGAAAAAATTATTAATTAGATTTCAGAATTCCTATAATTTTACTCCTACATCAAAACTGTAAACGCAAAGACATGCATATCCATCCTCTGGACAAGTTAACTCATACTACTTTGGATTTTTTTTTTAATTTTTCAGGTTCGAATGAAGCAACTATTATTAGGGGATGTGGAGATGATACATCGTGCAAAATAGCTGAGGATGCTGGATTGAACTGTTATACTTGCACTGATGATGGTTGTAACGGAGTTGGTAAAATCATGGGCAGTTCTCTTCTAATTGCACTTTTACCAGTTTTCGCTGTATTTTTCAAAGTTTTTTAATTATTTTATTTTATAAATATTAATTTATATAATGTTTTTGTTATAAAATTTTTTTTAATTATCGTTTTATTATTAATAAATTAATATGAAAAGTTAATAAATATTATAATACCTTTAATACTCCTAATCCTTATGATATTTATCGATTTTTTCATATTTAGAGATAAGTAATCATGATATGAAATACTTGTTAACAATCAATTGATATTATTGATAATAGAATAAGTAGGTTATTTGCATATGAAAACAAGTTGAAATATAAGGATTATAAATATTAAATATAAAAAAGTTGATTTAAAAAGATAGTATGCCTAACAGAGAGAAAATTTTGATATGCAATTAATAATATCTTTAATGTTGATTTTCTCAAAACTCGATGTTTGGTCTTTGACACACCATTGCATAACAGGGTCCAAATAAGAATACCTGGACCACCACAAGATATATTTACAAATAACGAGTATCGTTTAAAGTCTTAAATGGCCTAAGTTGCCGAAATGACTGTGTATATGAGTGTGTGAATGGGAAAAAAAGTGAGTGTTTAAAAAAAAAAAAAAAATTGTATGGCCGTAGCCAGGGAGATATATGGGGGTTAAATACTCCCCTCCCTCCACAAAAAAAATCTCGAAAAATTGTAAATAAAGATATATAGCCTATATAGGTTAAAGTTTTAAATATTGTTAGAAATTATAAAAAATATTTTATATTTTTAAAAATTTATCTCAAAACATCAGAACCTCCCACGTTACGAACTAAGATTCTGATATGATTGAAGTTATGCTTACACGTACCGACACCCAATTAGTAATTATAGCAATTCATATGTAAGTTACTTCATATGTATTAATAGAATGACTTGTTAAAATTTTTTTTAATGTACTTGACTTTGTTATCTATTATTTGATAGGCCTATGTTGCTCGAGTCATGTATTTTTTTGCTTGTATTATACAATAGCTTTGAAGATGATCCAGGCCGGGAACGAAAGATTACCATGATGGAAATCAAATAAACAAATGAAATTTAGACTCGTTGTTTTCTTGTTCTTATCCTTTATCCAAATTAATTAATTTATAAAATAACTTAAGTTAATTCGAAGGCGAATTAATATTCTAAGGGGAATTTAACTGTTCATAAGATGTTAATGTGAAAATTAAAACAAAATAAATTGATATTTTATTTTTAGCCTAATGGGCGAGTTTTATAGAAAAATTTTTGAAGATGTCGTCTTTGTGCAAATATATTGAAAGTGTGAAGAGAAATTTTGCAAAAAATAAAATATGGCTATTCAATATTTTGTGGAGAATTCAAAATTGAAAATTTTTGTTGCACAATATTTTTGTGTAGTGCCAGAGGCCACGACTATCCAATATTTTACACAAAAATGTTGCTCAAAATTTTATAAAAAAATATTGCCAGTATGAGGGCTCGTTTATATATATAAAGATATACAAAGTTATATGAAAACATTTGTACAAAAAGACTTAAAAATTTATTTCAATATTTTATTTTATTTTTTTAATTTTCCGCGGCCTGGAAGACCCCATATTGACTCAAATTTTCTTGGGTCTTCTGGGGGGGGGGGCCTAGTTACGCCCATGGCCATTGCCAACAATTTGTTTTTTAAATTTTTGGTGGCTTCTGATGCCAAATGTCGAGGGTACGCATCTCGTAGAAGTTATATATGCTGGGACAGATCGTTAAGGTTTTTGGAGAAAAATACACCAGCGGTTGCTTTCCACATTAAAATAATTTATTTTTGTGAATATTTTGCAATCCATCTTCAGTGTATCAAATTATACATATGTGGAGCTTATTTTAAATTATAAAATTTTAATATAAAAGCCATTATACATTTAGAGTGTGTTTTTGATGTGCAAGCCACTGAGGGAAAAACTATACACTTAAGAATTGGTTAAAGTTCCTTTTTACATAAAAAAAAATAACAGTTTCTGACACTGACCCGCTTGGCGCAACGCAAGTTCTATTACTCACGCTCCACATATGTATAATTTGATGCATTGAAGATGGATTGCGTAGGCAATTCGAAATATTTGCAAAATAAATTATTTTAATATTGAAAGTAACAGCTGGTGTATTTTTCTCCGAAAATCTAATATATTAATTGATTTGGATACAAATCAATTGGAATAAATAGGGACCGGGTCTAAATGGCATCGATGCCGAAAAGACCAAATAAAAAAAAGAAAAAAAAACTCAATGGCTTCAGCCGGAAATGCAAATTTTAAAAAAAGTATATTATATTAAAAAATTTGAAATAGTCGCTTTTTCAAAAAAAGTCTCTGCCAGGCAAAAAAGTCGCAAAAGTCGTTTTTGAAAATCTCAAAAAATGTTTCTTTTTGTGAGATCAGTGAAGAAAATCTGGATAAGTCTCAAAATTGACTAAGGTCAAAAGACTTTTTTCCGCTCTCTAATTATAAGTAATAATTTGTATAAGACGTCCGTGGCCCAGTTCCAATCAGCCCGCGGCCCACAAGTGATCTATATAACTCCCCCATTACTCATCAGTATATTTCAATTAATTAATATTACTATATAATTTTATAAACCTAAATGCCCTTAGCAGCCGGGAGAGCAAATAAAAAACAAATTTCTATAAACCGTAGTATATCATACATTAATTATTTACTTAGTTGTTTACTACAGTAGTAAAATTCACAGAATATAGACCTAAGATTATCACGACTAATACTAATCTCAATTTTCCGGAATTAGTTATTTCATAAAATACTAGATAAAAGTAAAATGAAATAAATAACAAGTTAAATGGCTATGAAAATTTTTGAAAATATATAAAAAGTGTCCTACCTTGGTAAGAAGTAATCAATCCCTTTGTTCGCACTAACTAAATGCCAAATGAATCAAAGTGAGTCTTAAATAGCCCTTTGCTATCAAAAACGGTTCATTCGAAAGCGGATCCTCCTGGTCCCGTTTTGTTTATAAATAATATACCAAAGTAAGAGAAAAGTGTATGATAGGGTTATAAGAATTTAATATTTTATAAATTGAAATTTTTTATATATTTCAAAATTCATTAAATATTTAAGTTATTCAAAATACGATATTACATATTTTTTTTTCCATAATTGTTTTACTCTTTGTCCTAAAAACCTTAGAGATATTTCAGACTGTTTTTGTAAATCAATTTTAATCTCTATTCGTGCATGGGGTTCCGGGTTCGCTTCCCGGGCTAAATGAGAAAAATTTGAAATAAATTGGAATGGCGTGAGATGCTTAAAAGGAGCTTAAAAAAATAATATTTTTAGGGGTCGTCCACATATTACGTAAAGCATTAGGGGGGGGGGGGGGTCTGGACAAAACGTTACTAATTCTGACATGTGGGTGGGTCCCGGGGGTTTCTCTAACTTGTAAGTGTGATATAACAATTCAAAGTTGAATTTATAAAATTTTTTGAAAAAAAAAAAAAAAAAAAAATGTATAATGATTTTCACTACAGGGAAAAATGGAGTGATTATTTGAGTCACGACTAAATATATGTCGACACGAAAAATCAGGTGTGACAAGCACAGAACACAACTTTCGATTACCGAAGGAAAGAGAAAGTTATGTGCTGTGCGCCAGTCACACCAGATTTTTTTTGGTAACCCGTCAAGTAAATAACAATTTTTAATAATTTTCTTATATCTTTACGCGTCGCTTGATAATTCGATCAAAGACCAGAATGATATTGATACAGATTTTGACTAAACAGATTTAACAGATTTGAATTGTAACACGAGAGAAATTTCATTCACTCCAGATTTCGACGCCATTTTATTGTGGCATATGACTTTCTTACTTCTCAAATCTTCACTAGCTGGCCAAGTAAAGAACTTGCACTTATTATATAACACCAAGTATTGTAAAATCAAGGAACTTCTTTGTGTGGTATTAAAGAGGAAATTTTAAATAATCCAATGATACTGAATATCTCAAAAATGACCAAATGGTGGCTTATGACTATTTTCCACTAACCCTTCATATATATATATAAGAGAAAGTAAAAACATGCTAGTATAGTATTTAATTTGAACTTTTAAGATTAAAATAAGATTAAAAATGAGAAAGCTGAATCATAGATCCAGATAATCACAACTTAATTAAAAGTTATTGAAAAAAATTTTCACCTCAGAATCCGCATCTCCCCCCCCCCTCTCCCAAAAAAAAAACGTTTTTAATGTTTAATAAAAAATTTTCAATATTAAGAGTAAATACTTAATAAAAAAAAATAATAATAATAATTTTCTTCTATCTTTAAAAAGACCGAAGATTTAATTAATTGAATATTGTGTTCTTTTTAATTTAATTAAAAAAAAAAAAGAAAAATTCTTTATTGGAATTTGAGATAAGGATATTAATATTATAAGTATAACTAACTAAAGAGAGAGAATTTATTTGTGTCAAGATACTCGAAAAGTATTTTTTATATTTCTTTAAAAAAAAAAATGCGGTGTTTAGTGTTTGTTAGTGCTTTTTTTATCGGGTCTCTTTTTTTTAATTACAGAACCAAGTCTTGGTATGTTATAGAATGGAATTTTATAATTTATCAGAAATTAATTTTGCACTTTAGGCTGGTTGTTATTATTAATAAAAAAATTTTGTTTTCCGCTTAACTGTGGTTTATTTGTAAAAATTACGTTTCGGCCACTCATTCTGTGGTCTTCTTCGGGTACAATTCAGTCAAGATTATTACATCTGTGATAAATAAACCACAATTTTTTTTTTTTTTTCATTTAAGGTCTTTTTCGGCATCGAAGGCCATTTAGACCCCATTTTACAATCCATTTTCAATTGGATTGGTAGCCAATAAATAAATTGTCATATGAGACAGGATGTGAACACGCGACCCTTGGTACAGTAGGCCAGAACGCTAACCACAAGCATCAAGTCCCGAGGGCATAAACCACAGTCAAACCTAAAAAAAAAATTCTTTCAGAAATTAATTTTTTAAGGATCATACTTGTATGAAGGATGATACTTATTATTTGATTTTATATGGTAAACTTCAGGTTAAAAAAGGCTCATGTCTGAATATAATTTTTTTTTTTTTTTTTTTTTTTGTTCATATATAGATTGAATGTTGTTATTAATCAAATAAATTTATCAGCAAGTTCCATTTAATGATAACTCAATATGGGTGATCTTTTCTAAATACATATATCGTCATATTTATTTTTGATAAAATCTTTTAGAAATTAATTATCTGAGTTGATTTTTTTTAATTATGAAAAATTTTTAAACAAAGATTTATAATTTGAGATTGTAGTCAAATAACAAAGATATACTTACATTTTAACTTTCTCTTACCTATATATGCCAATACTGTAGGCCTATATATAGAGAAAAAGTATTGCGATCATGTCAAAAATTCGATGTCGAGATTTTCTGCGTGTAATGATTTTAAACATGAAGGAATTGAGCTACGGGATTGAAATTTCATATCTAATTTTAAGTTAGGTACCCTCCAAGACTCTCAAAATAAACTTTTGAACAAAATAGGCTAAAAAGTACTAGTACTAAAGTATTTTTTCAGTTGTTTCGAATTTCTCAAAATCGGCTCTAACGATTTTGATTAAAATTCAAAAATCAATTATTTTTACATTCTCTTTAATATAAATATTTTCCCATGTTTATAAATTTTACATCTTGATTTCAAATGTACCGTGCTGTAAGAAACTAAATATATGTCGTCATAACAATCTGGTTGACAAGCACAGTACACAAGTTTTGATTACAGGTGGTAAGAGAAAGTTGTGTACTGTGCGACCAGCCACACGAGATTTTTTTTCATTATTTCAATAAAAGTGTCTTTCCTTTCCTTAGCTGAGAAGTTAGATATGTTTTCAAACATCAATAATGATTATCTAAAACCCAAGGAGGTTCAGACCCCAAGATGTTTAAACCATTTGAATACCAAATGGTGTAAATAAATAAAATAATAAACGATTAAAGATTTAAGAGAATTAAAATATAATTTCCGATATTTCAGCCCTTCGATGCTTCGAGTGTATTGATCATCCCCCTCAAGATATGAATTGTACTCAGATGGTTTCACTCAAAGCAATTGAGTGTGGAAATATGGATGTCTGTTCTAGTCTCCAATTTTCTGGTTTGTTTATTTCTTTTTAAATCTAAGGACTTTAGATTTTAAACAATATTCCGTATACAACTGATATAAAGGTGCATTCTCGAAAAAAATCGAAAATGGCTTTACTGAGTTGATCAATTTTTTTTTTTTTGCACAAGTCATAGTTTGTCTTGTTTGATTAAAATATTATTATATTATAAAATATTATAAATATCCCCAACTTTATTTTAACAGCTGACTCATTAACTTCTTTACCTCCTTACAAACATTTTCTACGATATTTTTTATTTAATAAATAAAATTAAATTAATGTAGTGATTGGTTAAAAAAACTTCCGGGACCCACAAACAACCAAATTTTTTATGGCGCAGGGGGCAACCCCCCGCCTCCCCGCTGACGAGCTTTGGTCAAAGACATCCTCGGAGCTGTTATTGGTCAACAGCTCCGAGGATGGCTTTGACCAAAGCCTAAACGTCAGCTGTTAAAATATATTTTTAAAGAAAAAATTCTGGCTGCTCTTTCTTCTAACTTTCATTCGTGATACAAATTCCACCAGCCATAAAATACCCTTATACTAATTTTTAATATGATTCTACAAATGCTCAGAGACCCACATCTTGTGGGTACGTGGATGGCGACCACGAGCTACCCTAGCTGGGACTGTCATTCATTCTGTTCTTTACATGTCTCTCTTCCTTCTATATTTTCAACAGGCGTCAGACCGTGCGACGGGCCGGCCTGTTCTATATCCTTCGGTCGCAAAAAACCCATTCCGCCGACCCCGCACTGCGGGAATAAGGCTAAGAAAGAAGAAGAAGAATATAATTCTACAACAATTAAAAACTCTGAAATGCACCAATTATTTTTTTATTGCAAAACTATAATAATTAAATCGAAATTGTTACTAACAAAATATATTGATTTAAGTTATATTAATTAAAAATTACTTTCCTGTCATACTCTTCGTTTTCATTAGCAGCGGTTAATTTACTACTTGTCATTTTTTACATTTAATTTGCTGAAACATCAAAAAATTTTATGAGGGAATGATGGTGATGGAATGACGAAACTTAAAAAAATTGCCACAAACTCAAAAACCACTTACTTTTCGTGAACTGTACTATATTATATATAATTAAATATTTATTAATTTATATACTCGAAAAAATAAGGGTGTGCCGCCGTGGTTCAGCTCCCGGCGGAACATCCTTATTTTTCCGGGTATTTTTCTTATTTTTCGGGTATATGAATTAATAAATATTTAATATTTAATCCGTTTCGCGGCTCACATACGCGATATATATAATATCTTAAATATTATATCGACGTTCTAATTAGTAAAGTGTCTAACTCCACTTTTTTCAAAAATCATTCTTTTGTATTTTCTATTTAAAAATATCATTCTCCTTATGCCCTGAACTGGGTAAGAGCGTAATTCAAATTTTTCAGTTCGAAAAGTTTTTAACAGTGGCTCTAACAATGACAATGAAATGTTTTTTGCCTCTCCTGAAAAATAAACAAAAATGGAGTTAGGCACTTTACTAATTAGAACGTCGATATATAATTTCTTATGTACTATACTTAGAATAGAAAGATTACTACCTAAAAAATCTGGTGTGACTGGCGCACAGCACACAACTTTCTCTTACCCTTCGGTAAGAGAAAGTTGCCACTGTGCTGGTCACACCAGATTTTTTGTGTCGAGATATATTTAGTTTCCGATAGCACCTTAGTTTCAAACTTGCATTTTAAATGTTGACTGCTTGAAATAAACTATGGTTATTTTTCAAAATTTTAATCTCATATTTGGACATTTTATACACAATATAGAATCGTAAATAAATACAAAATTTCATAAGAATTGGAAAAAAAATTTTAAATGCGTAAAAAGTTCCAAAGGGGACCCCCTTTTGAATCGAAATTAACATACAAATCCCTATAGGAAATTAACATTGTTTCTATGCGAAGATAAGGTGGAAAGGGAATTTAAAAAGAGTAGAGACAGGCGATAATGTTTGCAAGTGAGAGAGAGACATATATGTTTTCTTTGAAACAATTAAAGACACAAATAAATTTAAAAAAATGGGAATTTAAATAATAATTGATTTTTAATCTAATAAAAAGAAAAAGATTTAAATTCCGTTACCATGGCAACCATTTCTATCTTTCCTATGAAGAACAAGAGTAAAGTGGTCTTCAGAAGATTTCAACGGCAAAATGAGAATATACATTTTAAAGAGCATCTAAAAAATAGTTGATTTATGAATTTTAAAAAAATCCTTGGAGGGAATTTTGAGAAAATCGAAAAAAACTGAAAAAGTACATCAGTAAAGTACTAGTACTTTTTGGCCGATTTTGTTCAAAAGCTTATTTTGAGATTCTTCAAAGGTACCTAAGTTAAATATAAAATTTCAATCCGCTAGCTCAACTCCTTCATGCTAAAAATCTGTCCACACATACAGACGCACACACACACACACACACACACACACACACACACACACACAGACCAATTTGCGGGACCCATTTTTTGGACTCAGGGGACCTCAAAACATGTATATCCATCAAAATCTCGACATCGAATTTTTGACATGATCGCAATACTTTCTCTCTATATATATATTACATATATACATAGGTAAGAGAAAGTAAAAATAAAAAAATAAAATTTTTTCATGAGAAAGTCACCGGCTAATTCTGAGTTTTATCATTTTAATAAAAATTTTTGAAAAGTGTAATTCATAGATTTTAGACTTTTTCTTTGAAGAGCATCATGAATCATTGATTAAAAATTTTAAATTAATAAATATTATCTTGGATAGCAATAACTTTTATATTAAATTATTTGTTATCTAAACTAATTACAAATATCGATTTCTCTTTTCCAGTGATGAATAACACCGGAGTGAAACGTTTTTGTGGAATGTCAGCAAAATGCGATGAGTTAAAATCGAATATTGAAATAGAAGGAGTCACTTTCAACAAATGTATTGAATGCAAACAAGATGAATGTAATGGCCAACAAGTACTTAGGGCAAACATTCTTTATTATGGAATATTTATTATTTTTTTGATTTTTAATTTAATTTCAAAATAAATATTATTTAATTATTTATTTATTTTTATTTTTTGAGATTATTAAAATATATTTTCATTTAGAAAAATATTTTATTGGCTTTATGGTTATCAATGTCCCCATCTCTGAACTCCAAATTGATGTTATTATTTGAATAATATTTTAATATAAAATAATTCTGCATTAACATTTTTTGTTTCATGATTCTTTTCTGTGTTATTCAATTATATCTTCAAAAAAATACCTGTGCTTTACATATTTTACTTTTTACATTCCTTCATAACTTGGCAGTGATTTTATATATCGGTAATTTTAATTTCCCAATTGCATGTTAATTTTCGAACTCATAGTTTTCCAATTAAGAATATTTTGATCATTTTAAAATATGTGTCTGTGCAAATAATTACAATTAATACTTTATCTTATCATTACGATAAAAAATGAATATTCCATAGAATGTATTATAAATCATCATAATATTATCTAGTTTAATATTTAATAAGCTTGATAAAAGAAGTTTAAGGGCGTTTTGACAGCCATGGCCATTGAAGATTATCTTGATAATGTATTTAATCAATAAAAATTAATTTTTTTTTAGTTAGATAATAAGTTATTATAATAAATGATATCACACTTCAAATATGAACCTTATACTGTAAAAAAAGTAGCCACACATGATTAAAGAGTTTGAGAGCGGAGGTGTACAAAATAGAGCCAAAATTGACCAAAAAATACTTTACTGATGTAGTTTTTTTCCTCAAAATTCGTTATTTACACACACAGTTAAACTGCGCAGTTTATTACGAGTGACATCATATCTGTGCGATAAACTGAGGAAACGCAGTTCACGCAGGTTTTTGTGCAGACCAGCTGCCTGAGTAAATTTTTCTACTTTTGCACAGATTAACTGCACAGTTTACTGAGTTTATCTTTCAGTTTCTGCAGTTCTGCTGTGTCGCTGCCTGGACCCCAAATAATATATATTCATAGCGGTTATCGTCAAAGTCTTAAATGGCCTCAGTTGCGGAAAAGACTGTATGAATGTGAGTGTGAATGAGAAAAAAGTGTGAATGTTTAAAAAAAAAAAAAAAATTACTGTTTCATAATCATCAAAAAAGATGCCTTTCTTAAGCGGCCCATACACACACAGTTTAACTGCGCTCGCCTATACCCCCGCTTTTTTCACCACGTGATTTGAATACGCAATACAAGAAACGCCCCACAATTCAGGAAAATTAAGATAGGCCTCGAAAATACTCAGAAAAACATATTTTTAATTCTTTATTATGAAACAGGTGGGCAACACGCTTAAGCGACACAGACAAAACTGCAGAAACTGAGCTATAAATTTAGAAAACTGCGCAGTTTATATGTGCAAAAGTAGAAACTTTTACACAGGCCGCTGGCCGGCTCAAAAACCTGCGTGAACTGCGCAGTTTCCACAGTTTTATCGCTCAGACATGACGTTACATGTGATAAAATGCGCAGTTTAACTGAGCGTGTTTGGGGCGCTTTAGTTTCATCGAGGCCTATCATAATTTGCCCGAATTGTGAGACGTGTCTTGCATATTCAAATCTCCGGCATACGAAGCACAGCACATTGCGCACTCTTCTTTTTCTAACCTTTTTCTATCAAGGTTAGAGAAAGAGAGATTCACAACTTATCGAAAAATATTTCGATACACGCTTCAGGAAAAAACTGAGAGAACTAAGAGCAAAACTAATGGGGAAACCGAAGAAGCCACGCACCTTCAGTTCAGATAACTGTACAGTTTTTTACTCAATTTTTTGCTCAGGTGTGGTTCGGGTGGTTATGGAGAGCTTTACGATTTTGATTATTATTCATAAATCAATTAATTTTTAGATGCTCTTTAAAATGTATATTCTCATTGCGCTCTCAAAATTGTTGGATATACACGTTTTGAGGTCTCCTGAGGGAGTAAGGATCAAAATTGCACATAGTCACAAAAATTCACAACCTCCTACCGGGATATTTTGTTAAGATGCTACTTTTGCTCTTATTTGCCCCTTCGTCCCTATCCTAACACTGAAAGAATCCACAGACAGCCTTTAGCCATCTATTGGTACAACACAAAATTTATTTTTTTTATCTCCAGCTCCACCAACTTAATAAATTGTTTTTTTTATTTATCGAGCCATTTTATTTTTATCTTCACTAGTGTATCTAATCTATGTCCTTGAAAAGCTCGTTTCAGTACAAGCCTATTAAACTTCATTTCCCGTTTGGACCGATAAAATTCAATTGTGTCGAATTTAATAAATCTAAATATTTTTATTATTATTATTATTATTATCAAATATATTTTGTTGATGATATTGCATCAAATGGATATCCATTTTTTACAAAAATTAAGTAGAAATAAAAATATTGTTATTAGTCCTACATTCTATTTTACTTTTTTTATCTTTTCTTTTTGAGTAAAGGGTAGTGTACCCGATATAGATTTTTTTTTAAATAAATTTGGTTTTTATAAATGTCATATTTTTCCTAATTTTCACACTAGAAATATAATAGTAGTCATTCCTACTTAAATTTTTTTTTTTTTTTTAACACACTTTTTTTTCTCATTCACACACACACCTCACACACACATTCACCAGTCTTTACAACTCAGGCCATATAAGACTTTGACGATAACCGTTATTAATTAATATACAGTACATATTGGGTATCCAAATGGCTTAAATAAAATCATCGGACTGCCTGGGAACCTCCGAACCCTCGACCCTTGGGATACAAAGCAGGCGCGTTACCAACTACGCCAAGCCCGAGGACCCTATTTAAAATTAAACCAATTAAACAAAGTATAGAATTTTTTTTAACACCCACACTTTTTTCATTCACACTCACACTCACACACACATTTACACAGTTTTTTCGGCAACTCAGGCCATATTAGACTTTGGCGATATTCGTTATTGATTAATATACATATTGGGGGTCCAGGCATTCTTAAATAAGTATAGAAATATAAATAAGAGATAAAAAAAAAAGAAAAAACAGCAAAGAATCTCTGGTAAACATGGGTTTTGTGATATTTCTATCTAAACCGTTAGTTCTCTTGAGTGTTCCTTGCTACTACTCCTAATGAGTATGCAATATATTCCGATCAACACTATTTGTTGCCTAACTTTAGGGGGCGCTCATTATTTATATTAAATAATATATTTCTCTCATTTTTTTTTTTTTTCAATTCATAGTTCGAGATTTATTTTTTGTGATATTTCATTATCACAATAATTAATAATAATAATAATTTAAAATAAATAATAATAATTAATTTATTCGAAGGGCTTGTTTGCATGCGGGAGAATTGGAAACCTCCAATTAAACCGACCTCAAATTCACATATTTTTATTACAAAATTACCAGACATACTCGCATTCAGATATCATTCCAAAAACTACTTAAATGGATTCTGAGGACCTCAAAACGCATTTTGGCAGCTTCAGTTCAATTTCGATTTTTTTTTACGATTACAAAAACTTTACCTACCCAACCTACGGTTGTTAGGCAAAGTTAAAAAGAAATTGCCTACTAGATCGAATTTTGATATTAATTTTTTTTAAGTCCCATTCTCGGGCAAGAAAATAAGCTTAAAATAAAATAAAATCTGCCAGAGAGAACTAGTACTTTACTGATGTACTTTTTCAGTCTTTTTTGATTTTCTCAAAATGACTCCAACAATTTTGATTAAAATTCATAAATCAATTATTTTTACATGCTCTTTAAAATGTTATTCTTATTTTGATAACAGGCTTCATTCAATATCAAAGGAAGATACTGATGCAGTTGAACACATTTTTGCATCATTAAATTGATAATTTGAGTTGTAAGCATTGAGAACAAAAGTGGTATAGTTTGGAATCTGTAATAATGGATTTGCATACATTTTAGAAACTTTAATATGTTTGAAAGATGTGTGTCTGTTACTTATTTTCAAGCCGAATTAAAATGCTATGTCAAACAATATTAAATTTTGATTTCATGAAACTAAATATGAGCGTGTGATTTTGAAAATTGGTTTAATAATGCAAAATTTTCAATTGTTTATAAAACCTGTTAAACACGAAAGTGGAAGTCATCTGGATATTTCCAGAATTTATCCGTTATATTGATAATTATCTGGATAGTTCCAGAATATTCTAGAAGTTTCTGTTACATTCTGAATGATTCCTGTGACCCTGACTCAGAGGGAAGTCATTAGATTCTCGTAGCCAGGATCCCAGGTTCTCTTCCCATCTCAAGCAAAAAAAATTTAAATTTTTTTTTCCCCCCCATTTATTTCATTTGAATTGGCTATCAATCATTTGAAATAGGTCCTTAGATGTCAAAAATAAGATCTTAAATAAATTTAAAAAAAAAAAAAAAAAAAAACATGCCACACTAATTGAAAAACCTTATCATTTCTAAACAAACCATTTGGTTTGCCATTCTTTCAGCAAGCAAAAATCTACGAATTTATATTCACAAATATATTTTTCCTTTATATTTCAAACATTTCTTAAAAACAAGTACATAAAATTTGATCATAAATTCAATAAGATTGAGATTAGATTAAAGACTATTTCAAGAGGAATTAAAAAAGCGTCAAGATCACGCGGATCAACTTATTAAAATAAAGTAAAATGAATAACAAAGACACTTTCTAGTCAGCCTTTAAAGAAAGATGTTTAATCAAATCATTTCTTTTACTCTTGTTTCCATATTATTTAGTTACTATTTTGTTTCAATTCATGGTATGTATTATTTTTTTAATTGTATTTTATTATTGGCACTATTTTTTATTTTTCAGGTAATCAATTTTTATCAGACAAGTGATAATTACAACAAATATCAATAATTACGGACTTGGACCACTCTATTTATTTTTTATTAAAATATTTTTGAAAATTATTATTTCCTCTTTCTAGTTTTTGCTCTCTAGTAAATACTCAAATGTAAAAAAAAAGTAAATAACAATTATTTAAAAATAATAAATAATTATTTTAGACCTTATCTCTTAAGGTTCCCTTACACGGGTCAATAATAATGACATTACTTTATCAGAATGACATTAATAAGCGATTCTGATAAAATATGTCATTATTGACCCGAGTAAGAGGCCCTTTAGAGATTACTTCATACCTGTCATTCTCTCCCTTTTAACAATAAATTTATTATAATTATATTAAAATCAATAAAAAAAATTGACTATATGGCCTTAGATGCCGAGAAAGACCTAAAAATATAATCTTAAGTTAAACGCCTGGTTCGAGATCCTATCATACTCAAAATACAAATTGTATTATTCACTAAGACTCTCTTAATAAATTTTTAAATAAAAAGATTAATATAATTACTAATTATTTATAATTTCAGCTATAAAATGTTACGAATGTCAAGATGTACCCCCAGTAGTAATGAATTGCAGTCGAATGTATAATGAAGGTGTAGCTCTAAGTGATTGTGACCCCGAATGGGATGCATGTCAAACGATTGTTGAAAGAGGTGATTATACTAATAATAATTCTATTATTACTACTAATAATAATACTCTTAGGCCATAGAGACTTTAAGCGATACTTAATTAATAAAGGTACGTATCTCAATGATTTAAATAAAAATTCATCACACCCCTTTTTGATCATCAATGTGTCACTATCTCTAACCAATGTGAGTGGAAAGGGATAATAATAACACTTGTTCTCGAAAAAAACAAACCAAGAGAATAGGAATTTAAAAAGGACTCAAAAGTTCATTAATTAATAATTTTTTATATTTTTTTTATTTTAAGTGTATGATGAAATAATCTTACTCCGAGTATGCGGACGCGACGATTGCGGAGCTGTAATGGGCATTGGCGGATTGCCTGGAGAAACGTTTCTCAGCTGTCAAGCATGCTATACTGATTTTTGCAATAATGATATTCGTTAAATAAAATTTAATTTTGTGATATTAATAAGACTTAGAGTATAAATATTTTCTTGATATTAATTACTATTATTTTATACATATTAAATATTTTATAAAATTCTTTTAGTATTAAATAAAGACAAATAAGTATAGAAATATAATTTTATTTTTACTCCTAACTACCTATATAATAGCTTAAATATTCTTTTTGGTCATTTTAGATTCATTGATCCAGAGCAGGACAAACAGGAATAGCATTTGTTAAATCTCAGAAATTAATTAAATTTTCATCTCTGTGTTTTCTTTTTAGATTAACCAAAAAAATTACCACATACATGCACAGAGACACACATTCTAAAAACTACTTAAATGGATTCTGGTGCCCTCAAAACCGATTTTGGCAGTTTCAGTTTAGTTTTTTGCGATTACGTCAACACTACCTACCTAGCGTGCTGGCCTTATATACCAAGGATCGCGGATATTAATTAAATACGAGTATCGTTAAAGACTTATATGGCCTAAGTTGCCGAAAACACTGTGTGTGAATGTGTGAAAAAAAAAAAAACTTTGCCTACCCAACCTACGGGCAAAGTTAAAAATAAAATTGAATAAACAAAAATTCCGTGCCTTAGAGATTGGTTTGTTAGTAAATATTATGATAATTAATATGTATAGCGAGTTATCAAAAATTAATTAAAAATCATTAATTATTACAATAAGTTAATATTTAGTATGTCGAAGGTGAGTCAATTATCTTATCTAGAAATTTTTAAGAGTAATTCATATATGAAATAATACTTCTTTCTGTATATGCATCTAGGAAAAATTTGCTATACCCAGAAATATTGAATGTCTATATAAATGTGATTTGATTTTAAATAGATGAAAATCTTTAAAAAGATATCTAATCGTATAGGCTGCGGATTACGAATTTAGTTTCTCTAACTCGGGTTCAAATCCAGCTTATTGTAAAAAAAATTATCAAACATTTTCAATGTCTCTTCCTGGGGTAAGAAAGGAAGAGAAATCTCACCCTAGGTATGTGGTTTTAAAGGGCCAAGTGTGTTCTTTCGGAACAGCCAGCCTCTTTAACTTACTTAAGCTATTGTATAAGCATGTTGTCTGTCATTAGTTGGCCTGCATTGTTAAATATCGAGTTTAAGGCTTTAAATGACAAAATCGTGTTCTTTTAATAAAAAATAAAAACGTACCTTGAAGGTAGTGTAGTGCTTCGCTGGGTAAATTTTAGAAAAAAAAAAACAATTCGATTTAAATTAAAAACAGATTAAAATTTCAGAATTAAAGAAAAAGATACTCCAGAAATGCACTCTTTAGGAGGTAAGAAGAAAAAGAATAAATCTGTAGGATTTTGCCCTAAGGCTTGTTCAAAAGGGAAGTGTATTCATGGAATAAATACCGATATTAAAAGTTGTACTTTTTGTGCTAACAGGTAAAAAAAAAATTAATTATTAAATTAAATGTAATATACATATTTACGTATTATGTTTCTACGTTCATTTCAAGGTTTTTCTTACGCTTATAATTTTATTATTCTTTGTCTGTTTGAACTTATTGTATTCCATTTTTAAAACACTTCCCAAAGATATGAAATTACCAATGGCAATAAATGCCGCCCCTAAAATTTGGGGCCCCAGTCACGCGTCTTGTCCGCCTCTTTGTAAATACGGCCCTGTACATCTTATAAACTTTCTTTAAGAAATTAGTCCCAATAATTGTTTTGGGATGACGACGATTTCTCAATTTTAAATACCTTCATCTTATTCATTCCATTCCCCAAATGTTCCGATATATATGAAAGTTGTGTCATAAAAACTTTTGAAAATAATCTTTATTCAACAGCTTGGCCGCGACAAGACGAAATGTTTATATTCCTTCGCCTCGATCGAAACTAAAGTGCAACATACTCTGTAAGAGTTATGATTGTGCAGATGATGAGTATTGTCTTGAGCCAGATTGCAAAGAAAATGTTTTTGAGGACTGTCCAATTCCCTGTGGACATTCAGAATGTCTTCACAGGGCTTTATTAAATCCTGATGAGAAAATTCATCAAGACCTGATTCCTTGTATTTGCGATTCAAATGAAATAAATGAACTTTATCGTGGACCAGTAAATACTACTAGAAAAAGAGTAAAGGACAAGAGAGAAGAAGGACAACGTGAAGGGAGACTTTTATCAAGAGTTATTTTGAGAGATACAGGTGTTTTTGAATTAATTCTTCGAGAACCTATGGCCTGGAGTCATTTTGGTTGGCGACAACGACATTTTGAAAAAGACTATTTAGATGGTTCAAATTTTACCGGTGACGCTAATGAATTAGGATTTTCTGGAAAAGTATGATAATTAAAATTAATATTAATATTTAGAAGAAAAGTATATCATTTTCTGGGAAGTCAGAGTATCGATGCTCATTTAAAGTGATTTTGAATTTTGCATAGATATGAAATTTATTTTTGGTCATGAAATAAAATTTATTTTGGATTCATGTTAGACAATATAATTTAAATGAACGCTAGTAGAAATTTAAGTCCGACATTGAGCCTCCTATAGTCTGACTTGGAGGTTCAAAGTAGATCTATTGCATGCTAAATTAGGTCCGACTTTGAACTCCAAAATAGTACAAAATACCAGTTCGAGGGCCAAAGTCAGACCTAATGGGAATAAAAGTTAGGGCCTATTAGTAAATGATATGATCTCAGGGTTCATTGTCGGAGTTAGGTTGGCTCACAGTGCTATAATATTCAGAGCCAGAAGGATAAAAGTAGGAGCTAAATTTTGACTCTGGAATACCTCAAGGGCCCGCAGCTAGTAATTTAATAAATTTGTTCTTAATGACTAATACCTAGAATTTGAAAGACAATTCTTCTAAAATATATGCTGAATATATTAATAGCTAATTCATTATTGAATAATTATATTTAGGGTCAATTAAAAATGCCTCATGGTGTGCTTTATAAAGGGAATTTTGAAGAAGGTAGATTTCATGGAGATGGTACTTTAAGATATCCAAGTGGAATAGAAATAGAGGGTATTTGGGAGCAAGGTATAAATATAGCTATTCAACATATAAGATTTCCGGATGGTCTTAAATATATTCAGCCAGATTGGAAATATCTCAATCCACCAGAACGCAGGTTAGAAAATTTATTTTAAAATAAAATAATATCGTTGAAATTAATTATATCTTAATTCAAATAGGTTTTATAAAGAATATACTTCCGGTCTTCAACCAGAATGCTCTCTTTATCGTACAGGTAGAGAGTTAACTACAACTCTACCAGAGGACGGTTATGATACTGGTGATGGTTATTATTCTCCAAGTGAAAAATGTATCTTTGATTTTAATTCCAAAGAAATTTTAAGGTATTCATGAAAATTTTTTAAAATACATGAGGTTATTTTAATATGACAATTTTTATTTAATAGAGTTCCGTGTAAAAAGGAGGTCGAATGGATCAAAAGAAATTGTCGATATGGATGGCGAGAAACAATAGGAAATAGAATTAAAACAAATTAAACAAAAAAATTAAAAAAAAAAAAAAAAAAAAATTAAAATTAGAAAATAATGGAAAATATATGAAAAATTAAATAGTCATAAATCAAAGTATAGTGTTCTTTTTTCTTTATTATTATTGTCAAATTTAGTTTAATAAATATCGAGAGGTCCTCGGTGATTATATTTATAACTCACTAAATTTCATTGTATGGGTCAGTGGTTCCTAACCAAGGGCCGATACAAGGGGGGGGGGGTAAAGAGGGTAATTCCCCCCCCCCCGAGATTTGAAAAAAAAATACTTTTTTACGAAAAAAAAATTTATTTTTAATGTAAAATTTTACAAATTAATACTTAAAAATTTGATTTGTATTATTAATATTCTGGCAAACAAGTACAGAATGCGCCTTTAAATTGCCGAAATTAAGAAAAAATAGTGTGCTTTTGCGACAAGTCACACCAGATTACCCCCCCCCCCCCTGGATCCGCCCTTGTTCCCAACCAGTGTTCCCCGGCGCTACGTGATTGGCTGAGGGGTGCCGCGAGATTTAACTATGGTGTACGTTACTTAATATATAATAGGGCCTATCTCAATAAATTTACAACTAAAACTTAATTTTCTTTTAAGGAAGGGTGTCGTTATTGTTTAATCTTAATTCCAGGGTGCCGGGAACTTCAAAAGGCTGGGATGGTATGGACCATAAAAATCATAGGGCCCAGGCCTTTAAAAATTTATTTTATCCAAAGCTGCCAGTCACACCAGATTTTTATTATTTAAAGTCTTTTCTGCCTCGGAGGCACCGTCCCTATTTATTTGGTAGCTAATTTAATTCATTCAAGAGAAGGCAAGAACTCTACCCTTGTGCTACGGTCCAGGGGCATATGCTTTAAAAGATACCTGAGTATACTTTCTCTTACCTATATTTCTAAAGTATTGCATTCATGTCAAAAATTCAATGTCGAAATTTTTTTTTTTTTTTTTAACACTTTTTTCTCATTCACTCTCACATTCACACACACATTCACACAGTCTTTTCGGCAACTTAGGCCATTTAAGACTTTTACGATAACCGTTATTTAATAATATATAATTTGGGGTCCAGGCATTCTTATTTAAGCCATTTAGATGTCGAAATTTTAGTGGTAATACGCCTTTTGAGGTCCCTTGAGTAAAAAAAAAAAAAATAGCCAAAAAAATTTATTTTAATTGAATGAATTAAATTAGCTACCAAATAAATAGAGACGGTGCCTCCGAGGCAGAATAGACTTTAAATAATAAAAATCTGGTGTGACTGGCGCACAGCACAACAGCCAATCGCTATCTGAGAAGAATACTAATCAGTACTTTACTGGACAGCCAGGAAGGAATGTCTCTAAATGTCTGTCTCAATGAACTGACTATTCGAAGCCCTGCGTTTTCCAAATTATAATTTCACGTTATTAACAAGTCTAAATCAACATATGAATAAATATAGTAATGTACATTTACATATGATATCTCCCGATATCCTGATGATGGTCGAATGAATTTGGTCCGAAACGTCTCGAAATTTTGGGAGTTTCTTTGATTTAGAGACACTCTCTCCTGGCCTCCTTCTGCCATTGTTCAAATATTTAATAATAATTGAATTAGAATCCTCGGAATGATCTTACAAGGGGGGGCGACCTTGGCATTTCATTTTGGGATGAAACTTCGGGTGATGATTGTATACCGTTAGGGGGTTCACCCCTTGAAATAGTAACGCGCAACGCTCAATAGATACGGAGAAAATGACGTTTAAAAAATTCAAAGTTCGCTTATATACTAGTTAGGCTTTTTATATGTCAATGGCGACAATAGTCTAGCAGGTAGGTGTCTACCCACCAAACTGCGCTTGGGGTTCGAATCTCACCTCGACTTATTTTTTTTTTTTTATTAAATTATTTATTTTATTGTTTTTATAATTAAATAAATTGATTATTTAATATTATAGATTATATATTAATAGAGAAATTTTTGGAACGTAAATGATGTTTGTCTGTTTTCCAACTGATCTTTTAAAAAATAATTCATTGTTCTTGTAAAAATTATTCCGCTTTAATTAATTGTGCTAGATGCCGAAAAAATTTTTGTTTCAAATGTTTTTATGATGATTATCATTCAGTCTCACGTTTGTAATAAAAAAGTATAATGTATAAATGCTTATAATGTAAAATCAAGAAATAAGATTGAAACTTTTTACTTATTAATAGCCTAAATTATAGTATTTTGAATAATAGTTTATTTATTTGGTAGTTATTTAAAATATTGCTATTGAATATAATGATGATTTAAAATTTAGTCTTTTTTTTGTTAGCAAAATAACACTATAGTTATTTATTAATAAATAATCTTTAATATTAAATAATAAATTTATTTAATTGTAAAAACAATAAAATAAATATTTTAATTAAAAAAAAACAAGTCGTGCACGGGATTCGAACCCCAAGCGCCCATTTGGTAGGTAGACACCCCTACTAGACTATTGTCGCCATTGTCATATAAAAAGCCTAACTAGTATATAGCGGACTTTGAATTTTTTAAACGTCATTTTCTCCGAAACTATTGAGCGTTGCGCGTTACTATTTCAAGGGGGAACCCCCTAACGGTCTACAATCATCACCCGAAGTTTCATCCCAAAATGAAATGCCAAGGTCGTGCCCTCCCCTTGTTAGTTACCAACCTGCACACGAGATGTTTATTTGTAAACATTTATTATTAACTAAATATTTTTTACAGTTAATTTTTTTAATTCTATTTTTTAAAATATTTTTTTAAAACATATTTTAATCAAAATCTTTGGAATTAATTAACGTAAAATATGTAAGTATTATTATTGTATTTGTTAGAAATATAAAACAAACTTGAAAAATTCTACTATTTTCAGGCAAAAAAAATTATTATTATTTTTCAAAATGTTATTATTTGAAAAAAAAAATTTAAAACAAAAATATGTTGAAAAAATTTGTCCAATTCCTTGTGACACTGCTGAGTGTCTTCCAAAACATCCAATTGACTCTTGTGGCGAATGCGCTTATCGGTAAGAAGATTATTATTAATTAATTAATTAATTAAGCTTAGTATTTTCTCCCAAACCTTATTCCGATGTTCGTTAAAAAATTATAGAATCCACCAGCCAGACAAAGCAATTTCGTCTGAGAAGATAAGAAAAAAATGGTAAAGATGGCTTATAAAAATTTTCACTCTTTCTAACTTGCCATGTTCCTGAAGCTGCTCAACAAATTTTTTTTTTTTTTTTTGGATGACCAAATATATTTCAATGGTTTTATGGTATTTTAAGGTTGCTGATTTCATTTTTTCCAAATTGTTTTGAGATTAAATTAAATTTCAATAATAAATCTACGATGTGGTTGCCCTTTTTTGAATTTTTTATATTTTCTTAATATGGCACCACCTAAAAATATACAAAACAAAGAATAATACATTTTCACACCAATCGTATGAAATTTAGAAAGTGCTCTCTCGAGGTAAAAATTAAAAAAAAAATAATTTTTTTGTACTTTCTCCAACAATAGACACTCTAATACTATTTTCACCAACTTTGAGTAAAATATACTTATGTTTATAATATTCTATAGCTCTTTAAATTTTCAAAAATCATTCAGGCGTCAAAATTATTTAAATATTAACAGCTATGAACAAAGAAGTTAAGTTGATAGTCAATCATAAAATAGAAAAAAAAATTTTAATATAGTGTCTGCAGTCATTATGTAGCCTATACTGCTGATTTTTATACATATACATATAAATTGTGTGTAAAGATCTTAGAAGTAAATCAATTTAATTTAAAACAAGTGAACTTTCTATATCGAATTTTAATTATTTGCAGGTTTTTCAATAATTTGTATATTCTTGTAGAAACAGCTAGAACGTGTTAGATTTGAAAGAAAAAGGGTAGGTTTACTCAGATTTTTTGTTGCAAATATTCGGGCAAAGTGAAAAAATAATTTTGTAGAAAAATTATTGTTAGAGATTTTTTTTATTGGCTCTATCTTCCCGTAATTCTTTTTATTTTTATAACATAAATTAAATATATCTACCCATAAGTTCTATCACTGCAGAGTAATAATCTTGTGATTCAAATAAAGAAGTAGATCTTCTTTTTCCCAAAAATGGCGGTCTTATCTCAATTTCGATCATAATGGCGCTTGGTTTCTTAATGCATAACATCGCCCAATTTAAAAATTTAACATACATAAAAATTTTAACAAAAATACTGTATTTATATACAAAATTTAATTTAATTTGCAAGATTTTAATTAATTGTTTTTTTTTTCTTAACTTAACATTCTCGTAATGTCATTTATTCTATGAAAAATTGTCTTCACATAGATATATATAGACTATATGTTAATATTTTCTGATTTACAGATCTGATAATGGACCGATTATTGATCGAAACTGTAAAAATTGCAATTCAGTCGACTTGGCAATAAAAATCTCCGATAATAATTTTTCTACAAAATTATTTCTTCGCTTTGCAACAAAATATCTGACCTGTTTTTCCTTCAAATTCATATATTTTTATGATGTGCCATATTAAAAAACATGTATATCTTTTCTCTCTATATATATGTATATTAATACATACATATAGGTAAGGGAAAGTAAAAATCTATTAAATCCACAACAAGGACCACATTCTACTTACTATTGAAATTAATTTTCACGTTCTAGAGTCATTCTTTCAAAAAAATTTCAAACTCGAAAAACAGCCTTAAACAGCAGAAAATTTCTCCAATATCAACGGCCAAAAAATTCCTGTTGAGCAGTGATCCTACTCTTATTTTACTTCCTAGCATTTATGCTTTTACTATTCTTAAAAATTTAGTAATTTTATTCTTAGTCATTTGGGTTGAAAATTTAAATCTACAAAATATTCAGATGGTTAGTCTAGGAATTTGATCCCCTAATTCTAAAAATCTCTTCTAAACTATAAAGTGCTAGAAATAGACTAATTAATAAATCATTTTTATTATTCAACAGCATGGCCATTGAAAAAGATTATGAATCCAATATTAAAGACTATACACTTTTATGCAAAGATATCTGCAGGAGTTTTGATTGTACAAGAGTCGATCGTAAATGCTTATCTCAATTGAATAAATCTATAACTGATTTTAAAAAATGTCCAACAAGTTGCCTAGAGGCAGAATGTCTGAAAAAATCTTTCTTAAGTGATACACAAGTTAAAATTCCGAAACAATTGATCCCGTGCATTTGTGGTTCAGAAGTTTTAGAGGACTATATTGAAGGGCCACTAAACTTACAAGGTTATCAGCTTGACAAATTAATCAGGAAAAGTAAACACATTCTTACAAGAGATTGTTCTAGGTAATCATTTTATTTAAAATTAATTAAGGTTAATTAAAAGTTTTTGTCCACCCTTCACCTTCCTCTGGAAAATTAGTAATCTGCTCATTTAAAAGAAAAAAATATAAATTTTAAAATTATTATAGACTAATATATAGTATAGTATTATATTATAATAGTAATTTGATTTTGTTTATACATTTATATAAATTAAAATATACCCTGGGCCTCCTACCCTATATTAATACCCTTCTCCCTCCCCAAATAAAAAAAGTTAAATTTTAAATTTGAATATTTTTATTTTATTTTTTAAATATTTCTATGATTTTTTTACCTTTGAGGGGACCAGGATTCTTTAAATATTTGATTTTTTTTTTTAAAGATCTGGTTTAGAGTTGTATTTCAAAGAGACTCGGAATTCACAGAGAAAAATTTTAATTTATTTTTTTAAATAAAATTAAAAATTTAAGGTTGGAGATCAAAGGTCCCGGGGCCTATCATAGAGCCTCGGCGCACATAGGAGTATTTGTTCAATAAACCCGGACAAAAGTCGAAATCACTAAGTTACTCAAAAGTCGCAATAAACTCATTGTTTCTCAAGCTAGATAACCGGTGCGTTCTAAGGTAGCCTTGAAAATTCCATGGCTCTACACTTGTTTACATACGAGCAGTCGGAACTCAGTCAATATCTAGATCACATCTCTTTTGATCTAGGCTGCTTCGATTGTGCTAATAGTTTGTATTGCTCTAGTATTTCCGTGTGAATGTTTTACAAGAAAAAGCTTTTGAATATTGCAGAAGGAGGTACGTACTGTATTTTAAAACATAAATTGATTCATTTGCAGTCAGAATTTTACATTTACAAACTATTTTACGAAGCCATAATTTTGCCATACATTTTTAGTTCAATTTTTAGACAAAAGCATTTTTGTTTATGTGTCTGATCTTGTCGGGCTATCATTTATATACTGTCTTAAAATATAGTTATTTGACTATTATATACCACTCTTACATCTTCCCCTAAATCCCCCATTTTGTTTT
The DNA here is from genome assembly GCA_023213315.1 of Euborellia annulipes. NCBI lineage: Eukaryota > Metazoa > Arthropoda > Insecta > Dermaptera > Anisolabididae > Euborellia > Euborellia annulipes. The sequence continues at coordinate 33,366 of JAKCPI010012901.1, read as the reverse complement.
ACAGTTACTTCAAATTAATGAGTAAAAAAAATGAATTATTTCAAGTAAAACAAAATGTCGGACTTAAGGGATGTTGTAAGTGTGCTATATAATAGTCAAATAACCATATTTTATGGATATATATAAATAATAGCCAGAAAAGATCAAACACATAAACAAAAATGCTTTTGTCTGATAATTAAACTAAAAATGTATGCCAAAAATTTTGGCTTCGTAATATAGTTTGTAAACGTAAAATTCTGACTGAAAATGAATCAATTTATGTTTTGAAATACAGTATCTAAGTAGTAGTAGTAGCTAAGCTCAGAATTTACTATTTCCTTCCAAAACCTTGTGGGCGGGGGCGGTCGCCCCCCCCATTGTCCCCCCCCCCCCCCCTTAAAATAGCTTCCCTGTTTATGGCTACCTTAGGAGGGACCGGTTATCTGTTGAATAGCTTGAGGAACAATAATTTTACAACTTTTGAGTAACTTAGTGATTTCGACTTTTGTCCGGGTTTATTGAACAAATACTCCTATGTGCGGCGGTCCTTCCACCATATTTACAATAGTAATTGGAAATTGTTTTAGTTTTTGAAGTTTTAAGCCAAAACATTATATTTTTTTGGGGAGAAAAAACAAAAGTCAAAAGTTTAGTTAGAAAATATATCATAACCAAAATTTCTTTAACAAGTTTGCTGTTCGAAATTTTTTAGTGCGCTACTAACACAATAATGTGGGAATCAAATTCTCACCTTTAAAATACAATTGCCCATCTCCAACTTGGGATTTCCTAAATTAATGTAAAATAACTTTATTTAGTAAAAATTTAATTTATTTTTATAATTAAAATTTTAACAATTTTTTTTAATACTCTTATAGTAGGATGATTGCTTTACGAAATGAGGGAATCTTTGAAATAAATTTAAGAGAGCCTTTTTGTGAAAGACATTCTGGATGGAAAAAAAAAGAATAGCAACGAAACTCTGCACTGGGGGTTACTATAAAGGATATGCCAATGCGATGGGATTTGCTGGAATGGTAAGTTCATTAAATAAATTTTAAATTAAATTTTTATTTTAAGTTGGTTGATTTTTATTTAGGGCCAATTAAAAATGCCCCATGGTGTGGTTTATATTGGAGAATTCGAAGATGGAATGTTTCATGGACATGGAAGTTTGGTTTATCCCAATGGACTTAAAGTCGAGGGCATTTGGGAACATGGAATCAACATTGCCATTCAGAATATTAGATTTAGCGATGGTCTTAAATATTTTCAGCCAGAATGGAAATATCTTCATGGTCGTGAACGAAGGTTAGTAAAAATATAAAAGATAGCATAAATAGAAGGAACATAAGCAGAATCTTATTCCTTAATCGTCCAGGAATTATGTTAAGATGGATGCCCAAAATTTTTGAAAAAAGGGAGGCAAAGAAGCAATGGGAAGAGAGCAGAGGATTTACCTATTATTATTTTTACTTTATTTCCTTTAAAAAATAAAGCACGATTAGTTGTACATCAGTAGATTTACATTCATTTGGAAGCCATATTTGATATTTTCCCAATTTATTTTGCAAATTTTTATACTTTTTACTCCAGATTTAGAGGTTTTTTCTGTATACAAATTCGGGCACAAGGAAGGGAGCAGGAGCAGCCAAAAATCAAAGCCTCCGATTTTACTACAATTACCGAGACATTTCGGCAAAACTTTATTCTCCCATCATCAGTCTTTCCGCCACGTACTTCATTGGTTATAAATTCAGACTTTAGAGTCCGGATTAACGTTGTTCTGATTTAATTTTAGATTTTATCCAGAGTACTCTTTGGGACTTCAGCCAGAATGTTCGCTTTATCGAACGGAACAATGGCCTTCTCCAAAATTAAATCCAGGAACATTAGATACTGGAGATGGATTTTATTCGCCAATCAATAAATCTGTTTTTGATCATAATTCTAAAGAAGTATTAAGGTATTTTAAAATAAATTATTTTTTTTATTTCAATAATTCTTTTAAAATTCTTTTCTTGTACATGTAATTTAAATGTCCTTGGACCTTGGTGTAGTGGTTAGAATGCTGCCATTTGTACCAAGGGTCGCGAGTTCGCATTCCGTCTCAGGTGACAAAATATATTTCTATTGAATTGGATACCAATCAATTGAAATAAATGGAAACTTGGAATGGCCAGATGCCGAAAAAGTCCTTAAACGAATTTAAAAAAATATATCTATAATTTAAATTGTTTTGATTTATTGGAGGATTTATTAATTAATTCAATTTTTTTATTTTTTAGGATTCCTCAAGAAGATGAGGTAAAATGGATAAATAAAAATTGCCGGTATGGTTGGCGAAGTACAATAGGAAATCAAATGATAAAAGAAAATGGTTAACAAATATAATTAAAATAAAAAAAAAAAAAAAAAAAAAATTGAATTCTTATTTATATAAAATTATATCAAAACAGATTGTAGGCTAAGTTATATTGTAGTCCAAGGTTGAACGCACACCAATTGAGCAAAAACGTTTTTGCCTAAAACTGTTTTTTTAATGCTTTTTTATGGGTCAACGTACACCGAAGAGACAAAACACATTTGGACATGATTCGACATCATTGAACTAAATGTTTTGCCATGGAGCATTTTGCTCAATCGGTGTGCGTTGGCATCGAGCAAAACGTTTTGCTCTTGGTCAAAACATTTTGTTCGAAAACGTTTTTGCTCAATCGGTGTGCATTGGCATAGAGCAAAATGATTTGTCCGAACACGTTTTTGCTCGATCGGTGTGCGTTGGCATCAAGCAAAACGTTTTGCTCTTGGACAAAACGTTTTGTTCGAAAACGTTTTGCTCAATTGGTGTGCGTTCAGCCTAACACTTGAAATTTTGCAATCTCCTATTGATTTATTTTTAACCAAATGCCTAAACGTCAATATTTATCGTCTTAATTGACAAAGATGCCAAAAAGACTTAAGAAAAAAAAATTCATTTTATTTTTATTTAACACTATCAATTTTTGAACATTAGGCACTGAAATCTGCGTTTTTTAGCTATACTGACGTGACATGAAAAATATTATCAAACTTAGCTTGATTTATAAGAATTTTAAATTAAAAATTTTACAAATAAGTATTATAGAACACCTAAGGTGCGAAGTGGATTAAAATTGCCCAATTTGGCCCCTTTTTCAATTCATATTAGTAAAATCCGGACATTTCTCAGATCCGGATGCCAAACCGGACACGTGTTCCAAATCCGGACTTAAGGTAACCCTACCTAAACAGTAATAATAAAAATATTAATATTTAAACAGCTTTTTTTATAAAATTACTCTCCTCGCCTTGAGTGATGCAAAATTTGTCAATTATAGATTCCAAGTCAGGTTTCCTCGTTAATTCTGTTTCAACAGATAGAATACCCAGACTTAATAAACTGTTTTTAAAGGGCCCGAGCCCCCTTAGAAAAAAAATTCAAGAAAATTAGGCTATTTTTTTTATTGAAATTTTAACCATGAAAATTATTTTTTTATTAGAATTTTAAGGTTGGAGTGCAAAGAGCCCGCCCCCTCTGTCTGCGACCCTGATTACATTATATCGATGGCTACCTGGGGAATGTTCCACACGCTGATTTCTGGGTCACCAATCTCACGCTTTCGCAGCGCTTGACATTGCTTAATGCAACAATTGTGATGACTGTTACTCTTCTCCGTTGCCAGGGAGGAAATTTTGTTTTTTGATTTTGCCAATATTAGCGCTGTTGTTGATTTTTATTTCAAATTTTAACATAGAGTTGCCGTCGTTCTATATCTCTCTCTGGCTAGGGATTTGTTAGTAAATAAATATTTTTATTGGTAAATATTTTTATTTGGATTAATAAAATCATACCATCCAATAAATTATTAAATTTGTAAGTATTTTTTTTACATAGTTTTTTTTTTTTTTTTTTTTTTTTGAGGACATGCATATAATATGATGAATTTTTCTAAAAATTAGGATCAAAGAAATTAACACCTTTCGAAAATGTTAATTTTTAATGAAAGGAGGAAAAAGAAGAAAGAGAATGTCTGCCCTTTTGCCTGTGCAAATGCAGAGTGTATCCATTTAAATAAATTTGATGAATGTATAGAATGTTTTAGTAGGTAAGATATATTTTTTATAAATCAAACTTTATATTGAATATTTTTATAATTATAAGTTAATAAAAAAAAACTCATTAAATTTTAATATGTTTTGCTGAGATCCCTCATTAAATTTAGAAGGAACCGGAGAATAGAACCAGCCGCTAGTGGACGCCTCTCACATCAATTTAATTCGTAAATATTTCGACCGGCATCACGCCTGGTCATCATCAGTACAAAAAAACTACATGGAAATAAGCCAAAGAAAATATTAATAAATCATACATATAATAGCCCCAACTAGGGCGCCGTTTTTTAAGTTGTAATATAATTTTAAAGAAATCTATCAATTTTTTGGACATCTATTCAAAGAATATGATAAAATCACCGTCCCTGGGCTATATTTTAGATGCCCTAGGGCGCCTATGTCGGTATCGAGGGGCGCCAAAGGCTTGAAGCGCCTGGGGTGGAGGGGGCAAGCGCCCCCCCCCCCTTCGCCCCCACCTAGTTACGCTACTGTTTTTATGGTCAAATAGATATCCATCCATTGCGGAATAATTTTCGATAATTTTTTTTTATTAAAAAATGAGGTTTTTTTGAATAAAAAATTGATTCCAGAGTTTATTAATCGCGATTTTTTATATAGTCAATTAGAGTTTTTCGTCCTGAACAAATTGACATCAAATTTAGTCTGATCTGATTAGCGGTTCGGTATCTCCAATTAGTCCAAGACGAAAATAGGCAAAAATTTTCTGAAAGCTAATATTTTCAGAATAGATTGCATTTTAGTAATGGAAAGATACTCTAGAGTCAGCACTTCCAGTACCGGGACCACACCAGATGTTTTGTATCGAGATATATTTAGTTTTCCATAACACCTTAGTTAACTTGACCACTTGTTTATTATTATTTTGGAAAATTTCAGCCTTCAGAAAACACTTTGGGTTACGATATTTTTTGACAGGTTTGAACTTGCGCTGACTCCAATTTCGCTGTCTAACTGTTAGATTCTTATTTTATATTCTTTTTGTTCGTTGTCTGCAAATTTTAAGCTTTCAGGAAACAGTTTAGAGATGCTAATAAATATTACAACTTTACTGGCTTATTCCCTCCAAAGGCCCCGGTACTGGAAGTGCTGACTCTAGAGTATCTTTCCATTACTAAAGTGCAACCTATTCTGAAAATATTAGCCTTCAGAAAACTCTTGCCCATTTTCGTCGCCAGCTCTTGGACTAAATGGTTTAAACCTTCAAATAAGAATAAGTTAAAATTTTGGTCAAAATGAGTGAATAATTTAATTTTTTTTTATTCAATAGCTTGGCCCATAGAAAAAGAGCTTACAAATTTGATAGAAACCTGATGCCTACTTGCATAGATACCTGCCGAAGTTTTGATTGTCCAAGAGATATAAATTATCCTTGTCCATCTAAACGGATTAGAAAAATAGAAGAGAAAGAATGCCCTAATATTTGCTATGATGCGAAATGCTTAAAGCAAGCCATGACGGATCCAGAAGCTCAAATTCCAAGAGAATTAATGACCTGTTTTTGTAGTTCAGAACGATTAGATGAATTTTCTAGAGGACCTGTTAATACGGTCGGTTACAAAGTAGGTAAAATACCTAGAATGCCTAGTGACACACAATTATCAAGAGCCCAATCAAGGTAAATATTAATTTCTATTAATTAAATTTTATTTTAATTATCTTAGTGTTTCAAACATATGAGGGGTTCAGAGCAAAAGTGAACCAAGTCCACTTTTTTCTCTTTTGAGATAAAAATGAATCAAATTTAAAGCCGTATACTAGGTATTTAATTCCTCTTAAAATATACAACATTTATTTATTTTACATCTCAGCAATCTCTAAGAACTTAAAGTATTCTTTATCTAAGTAGACATTTTAAATTTTATATTCAGATTTTTGGATTTTTAGATTTTTTTTTTGCATTAAGGAACTGCTGCACTCTGGAGGATTAGTATTGAAATTTTCTAGAGGACCTGTTAATACAGTGGATACAAAGTAGGTAAAATACCTAGACATTGTTCATTATTACACCGAATAACTAACATAATTTACTATTCAAAAAGGAAAAAATAAGAAAATTGTTTACTTGTGGACCTGGTCCACTTTTGCTTTGAACCATTCATAAATAGCTCTAGTATAATAATAATTCATAATTATATTTATTAACTCAAAAGATCTGCCGATTTGTACTCAGCATACCCTATTGTAATACTTTTTTTTGGCTCTTATTATTATAATAAGAATAGAGTTGCCATTGTGTAGGTAATACAATTGATTGTTAACATTAATTAAATTAAAAATTTAATAAATTCACAAACTTACAAGTTAGATTTTATTGGAAATTCATCTGTTTGTATTTTGAAGAGTTATTGAGAAAAACTTGGGAGTATATGAAATAATACTCAGAGAGCCTGTTTGTGAAAGACATCCTGGGTGGAAAACTAAATATATAGAAAGGGAACTTTTAAATGGAAGTTATTACAAAGGCACTGCAAATGAACTGGGATTTGCTGGAGAAGTAAGTAGGCCTACTATTTTTTTTATATAGTTTGAAATTATATTTATATTTAGATAATTTTCCATTAAGGGTATATTAAGAATGCCACATGGAGCAGTTTATAGTGGAGAATTCAAAGAGGGGACGTACCATGGGCATGGGACATTGTCATATCCAACTGGACTCAATATAGAAGGATTTTGGGAAAAGGGCAAAAACGTTGCCATCCAAAATATACGATTTCAAGATGGCCTTAAATTTTTACAGCCAGAATGGAAATATCTTCAAAAACAAGATCGAAGGTAAAAAAAAAATATTTTTAAAAAAGTTTGCTGGAATACAAATAAATATAATGTGTAAAGAAAATAATTGCACCTAGATATATTTCTTTTATTAGGCCCACTAGGCTGACTTTTCGGTCTTAGTCAAGACCTTCTTCAGATATTTACAAATATTAGTATGCATAATGATTGTTCATGGAATATATGATTGAGTTATTGATTGTATGCCAAAATTGACAGCCCGCAAGCCCTGAAGATGGTATTGTCCAAGACCGAAACGTCAGCCTAGTGGGCCTAATAAAAGAAATATATCTAGCTGCAATTCATTACACATTAAAGAACCATGAACTAAAAAATATTTTTCTAACTTTTAAATACGTACATTTGTAGTGTAAATATAAATGAACAAAAATTAATAGAAAACTATTTTTTTGCTCGATAAAACCTTGCCTCAATTTTATAAATTTTCATTTTGCACATTGAGTTTTTTAAAACTTTTTTTCTACTTTTAGATTTTATCCAGAATATTCTGCAGGACTTCAGCCAGAATGTTCTCTTTTTCGTACTGGGGAATATCCAACCCCCCAATTGCCTCCACATGCTTATGACACAGGAGATGGTTATTATGTGCCCAAGGAAAAAACTATTTTGGATCATTCACATAAAGAGCCAATAAGGTAATAAAATCAGCTTAAAGATAAATATTAAAATAATTCTCTATGTATTGAATGCGAGAGGCTTAGAGAAGTCCCATCGAATGCATACAGTTCCAACTTGTAAATTTTTTTTAAGATTGGATTTTAGTTTTCACCTAAAAATATGTCAATTTGTATTTAATTGACATTTGAGTAAGAACTACAATAGAAAATCGGCAATCAAAAAATAAATTCGAATAAAATTTATTATATAATTTTTAATTGAATTAATTTCTATTAACCTATTTCATTACATATTAGAATATTTAAAAAATTAATAAAAAATGATTAATTACTTTTAATAAATATAGTACAAAGGATTAAATTAGAGATTTACAGAAAGGCAAATAAAAAAACTTGAAACGTTTGAATTTTTTTTTTGTAATGCCTTAATTATTAATTTGATTAAAATTTTATTTTAATTTGACAGAGTTCCTCAATCATCAGAAGAAGAATGGATAAAAGAAAATTGTCGATATGGATGGAGAGAAACTGTTGGAAATAAAACGATTAATGAAAACATAAGAAAAATTATAATAAAATTTTAAAAAAACTAAAACTGGTTATTTAATTTTAAAAATCTGGTGTGACAAGCACTGTACACAACTTTCTCTTGCTGAAGGGTAAGACAAATTTGTGTGCTGTGCGACCAGTCACACCAGATTATTTTTTTTATTTAATCTAATTATCTGTACATATACCTATCAGTCACCTATTAATAATTATCTCTAAAATCATTTCGAGATAATTGATTTTTTTCGTTAAGATAATTTTGTGGTTGACGTAAATAAAATTAAAAACAAAAAAAAAATCATCTCTCATTAAATGTTTTTGTATTCGTTTAGACGTGCTGATTATGCAGATAATTTTTTTTTTTTTTCTAATACAAATTTTATTTTTGTGAAATTTAATTAATTTACAATAAGCTTATTCTCTCCATTAATTAATAAATTTTTTTTAGTTAAAAATTTAAAAAATCTTACAAAAGGAAGGGAGCAAGGGCAGCCAAAAATTTAAAGCCTCTGATTAATAATTGTCGAAAATTTTTGACCTTTTTTTTTGCAAAACTATTATTATTATAGTGATTATAACTTATTATTATATTATTATTATTTTTTTTTTTTGTTTATCTAAATATTTCGCGGCACCCCCAAGCCATTCGGCCGGGGCACACCGGTTGGGAATCACTGTCTTAAACCATCGTTTTAAATAAATCTACAAGAATAATAGTAATGAATTATATTTATTTGTTTAAGGTTTTTTTTCAGCATCTAAGTGCATTTAGAGCCTGTCTCTGTTTATGTCAAATGATTTGGTAGGGCCTAAAATTTTCTCCCCTGTGACAGGAAGCGAACCCAGGTCCCTAATCTAATGTATAAATTTTTTTTATAATGTTTATACTCCTCCAAGAGACTATTATTTTTTTAAATTAAAATTAAATATACAAATTAACACTAGGTTATTTGTTTCAAAGGTTTATTAATTAAAAATTAACACTTGATACGTATTTCAACAATTTAAATCTTATTATTTTTCCCCCCTTCTATTGATATCGTGAAAATATTACACTTCATCTATAAAATTTAGGGAATGAAATAAAAAGAATAAAATTTTTACCTGAGGACCTAGATAACTGTTTCAACTAAATTAAAAAACTTTATTTTTTTTATGTTAATCAAACAACGTAATATGATTGAATTCAAGATATAAACGATAGTAGCCCATCTTCAGATTGTGATTAAGATATATGATAAGTTTTATAAAAAGTTAAATGAATTGATTGATATTCTTATTTGATTTTGAAAGTGGAAATCAATTCGGCATCGAAAATGAAACTCTACTTGGCATTAATCATCTGTTTAGCATCCATTGTCTCTGTTTCTTACGGTAATTTTTTTTCCTTAGATCAATTTATAGATTAATAACATTCTTTTTTACTATCGTGAAAATCTATGAAGAAATTTTTCCGTCCATTAATTAGTAATATTCTGGTCAAATTTCTCCTTTCCATTCTAAAATTCAACTATAGATTTCTGAAATTAGTTATTTTACAGACAAATAGGTGTGGGGAGCCTTCCCCACCTCGGCTCGAGTTTGCGAAATCAGTATCGAGATGACAAAATAAAATCTATTCCCCCCCCTCTAAAAAATAGTCGAACAATAAAAAAAATTGAAGTGAAATTGGAAATAACTCTGCTGGCTACCCTGCTCAGAGTGTTCCTTATTCAAAATTGGAAATATTGTTTATAAAAATTTCAACAATTAGCAATCATTTTTTTACCACCCCCCCCCTTCCCCCCCCCTGCAAATTTTTTTTTCTCAACTGTTTGTATACAACCCGATTAATAACAACATTTGAAATCCAAAATGGATCACAATTGTTAATTTCAAGGGACATTGTGATCATAAATATCATTAGTGAGTTGGTCATTTGGGTTGTTCACTTCCAACAAATTTATATTACGACTGATAAAATCAAATGTATTAATTATTAGAGTATATTGAAGATATTTATTTATTTTAATAGGATAATATAAAATAATTTCAGAAAATTAATATTTTTTACTTTGATTTTTCTCTAGCGATCAAATGTTATTCTTGTCAAGATCTTCCTCCATATAACATGAAATGTAGAGATATGATTGATCAAGAACTTGAAGAATGTCCTGAACGTTTCAAAGCATGTACAACCTACACAGCAAGCGGTAAAAATTCTAATATATTTATTTGAGAAAATAGATATAGAGTACTTATTTAAATATGCTTTATATTTCAGTATACGAAATCTACATTCATACTATTCGTTTGTGTGGCAATATGGGAAATTGCCTTTATATCATGAATAACACACTGCCATATGAAGAAAATTTATCATGCGAAGAGTGTCCAGGTGTAGATGGTTGTAATGGAGTTGTTTCACACGGTTTATATTCTGATTAATTTTTTAATGTGATTGATTTTAATTTGTATATATGTATTAAATGATTTATATTTTTAATAAAGAATTAATACAAAAATATGTGGTCTATAATTAAAAATTCCCCTAAAAGTATTAACTATATTTAGGCTGTTTTTTGAAATGTCAGAAAATGATAGCGATAGAGGAAAAGTCATGGTAGTATATAAAGGAATTTAAAAAATAAAATATAGTAAACACATTATCATCAAAATAAATTTTTGAAGCTCCTTTTACGGCTTTCTCGTTTGTAGATTTTGTCCCCTAGCTATCTCTTCAGCATCCAACAGTAGTCAGCAATCATATGTTCCATCGCCCTTGAGAGTTATAATACTTATATTTTAAGTTTCAGCCAAATCGTAAATCATTTAGACGTGCGGCAAACGACTAAAAGTTTAGAAAAATCGGAATTTTTAAGTTTTTTTTTACTTTGGACACCCCTAATACAATTTTTCTGATCTCTGAATGCAAAAAACATATTTTTACGATATTCTATAGTTCTTTAGCTTTCAAAAAAGTATTCGTTCTTGAAAACCTGTTAATAATTAATGAAATTATAAAGAAAACAGTTATCAAAGTCTGGATAAAAAAACATTCTGGCTGCATATCTTTTAGGCACTTTACTCATCTATTATATATATTTTTTTAACTATTTTATTAATAATTTCATTAATAATCAACAGACTTTCATGAACAAATGCTTTTGGAAAGCCAAAGAACTATAGAATATCGTAAGAATATGGTTTTTGCATTCAGCGGCCAGGAAAATTGTATTAGGGGTGTCCAAAGTAAAAAACTTAAAAATCCGATTTCACTAAAATTGTAGCCGTTTGCGGCACGTCTAAATGACCTCCGATTTGGCTGAAACTTTAAACCTATATGTATTATAACTCACTGCATATTTTTAAGGGGTGTCGCCTTAAAAAATCCAGGTAATTCAAAATAAGAGCGGCTTTAAAGCATATTTTTTAGTAAAATTTTATTTTCTCTATAGCTCTAAAACTGCCGTGATAGAATTTTTTCACTATTTTTCCTGAATTCAGCACTAAAATATACATAAGAATCATTCTTTAGATTCCACACAATTTTTACATCGCAGGCCTGTGTTGTTAATTACGAAATATATTGGGAGAAAATTTATTTATACCATTCAAATAATTTAAACTGCCTGGGGTCTAAACTTACAGAGGGAATGTTCCGCGTGCGGAAAAATTTTAGTGTCTCTAAAAAAAAGATAACATTTTTTTCACGGACGGGAAAAAATTTTTCTCAGGGCGAAAAATTTTGGTTTCGCAAAAAAAAAAATTTTTTTTTTGCAGAAAAATTTTTGAGCTCAGACCCCCCCCCCCTCCCCCGAAAAAAATTTCTATATACGCCTCTGCTGTCAACATCTCTAACCTCTCAACATGTGTATTGAAACTAACGCCCAGAACTTAGGCAACCCAAATGGCACACGCCTGTCCTGTATTGGGCAGTCATACGAATTTCATTTGAAACCGAAATTAAATTATATTTTTCTAAGACTTGGGGATAATTTTTATTTTTATTTAACTAATTGTTTGAATGTTTACTTTTTTGATATTATTCTGGAATTCGGAATTTTCAAATAAATATTACAAAATATTTAATATCGAAAAATTTTAATAATTACTGGCGACTGACATTGCAAATGTCCTAATTAAAATTTTTGATATTAAATATTTTGTATGAACATTCTGAAGATCAGAATAAAAAATATCAAAAATAAACCTTCAAACAATTAACAAGTATAAAAACTGGCTGTTTCCACTATATAATTGAGTTTTAGATATAAGATTGAGTGGCTGTAGATATAGTTGATACAGGACCAAGGGAGTTGGCAGCCAATAAGTGAGCCTCTATATTAAATAAAAAAGGAACAGTTTGCTGTACAGTAACAGCACACTGTTACTTAAGCGAATACACACGTATTGAATGACTGGAAGCATACAAATTGAAATTATTTATATACCACATAATGTATATAAAGAAATATTTAATATAACAACTCTATACACTTATACTCTCTAATTGACTGATGATGGCATTAGCAGAATAAAGCCGAAACGTCTCAACACTTGAGAGTTTTTATTTAATATAGAGGCTCACTTATTGGCTGCCAACTCCCTTAGTCCTGTATCAATTAATTGAGTTTTAGATGCTTTTTAAAATATATATTCTCATTTTGCTCTCACAATTGTTTGAAGCACAATTTACTCTTGTACTTCATAGAAAATTGGTGGACATGCTAACAACATAAATATTTTTCTACGTTTGCTAATTTTAGATCTTCTAATGTACTGCCGGAAGCTAAATATACTATATCGACTCAAAAATCTGGTATGACTAGCATAGAACACAACTTTCAATTACTGAAGGTAAAAGAAAGTTGTGTGCTGTGCGATCATTAAATCAGGATGGATCCTTAATTTTTTCTAATTAAAAAAAAAAAAAAATATTTTCAAGATTTTTTTGTCTTTTCCCTTCTGAGGCTCTGATATTCCCTTCTTTTTTATTTAAATAAATTATTATAATTTCAAATTTAAGTGCGAATATGGCGTTTTTATTGTTATAAGTCAACTGAACCTTAGAACATAAAACGAGAGACATCTACATTTTAAGATTTAAAAAAAAGTAATAATTTCTCATTGGAAATAAAAATTGAAAATTATTTTTTTCTAATTTTGTTGTGAAATTTTGTTTTGAATTTCAAAAAATAATTAACTCATTCTTCAGTTTTATCTAAAAAAATACTGTATATTTAGCGATCGAAATATGTACTGTATATACCTCTATGTAAATTCCACTTGTGATATCAGCCTGATTACTTAATCTCTTACTGTTTTCAATAAGTCGACTATTTTAACAAACCGATTATCAGTCTCATCAAGAATCCCAATATGAAGCAAGTTTATTTTTATATTTTCATTTTTATTTTAATATTCCAAAGCACAAAGGGTAAATTTTAAATTTATCTATTTAAATAGTTAAAAAATCGATATTGTCACTATTATGTTAATAATTTTTTAGCTCTACAATGTTATCAATGTGAAGACACACTGGATAGGAAAGAATGTGAAGGAGGCTATATAGAAATTACTTGTCCGAGTGCAGCTACTGACGTCTGTTTTATTGTGAAAGGAGGTAATGTTAATTTAAATTAAAATTATATAATTTTAGTTTTTATTTAACACACACTTTTGTCTCATTCACACTCACACTCACCCAGTCTTTTCGCCATATATATTCAGTAAGAATATATATATTTGGGGTCCAGGCATTCTTATTTAAGTCATTTTGAAACCAAATGGCTTAAATAAAATCATCAGACTCCCTGGGATCCGAACCCGCGATCTATGGTATACAAGGTCAGCACGCTAACCCCTACACAAAGCTCGAGGGCTTTAGAAACCTAAATGACAATGACGAAATTAGTTTGTTTAAAAAGTAAATTTATTCAATAAATTTGTTTGAACAAATGTATTATGGAATTTTTTAATTAATTATTGTATTAATTATTTATTAAAAAAATAAATACTGTACAACGTTTCGACTGCAGAATAAGCAATTTAATAAATAATTAATACAAAATGTGGTCTTTAATAAAAAAAGTAAAAATCCCATAATAATAATAATAATACAAAACACAAAAGCTTTAATAAACATATCCAAAGAAACAAGAAAAATTTCTTATTTGGGAATATATCTCCTCTCTTCCCCCACCTCTACACGCGATATTTTCAGGTATATTTATTAAAAAAAAAAAATTGCTTATATGGCATAATGATAATTTCATTCTGTCTGAATAATCTAATTATCCTTAGTTTCAGTGGCGGATTAATGCAATTTTGTCGGGGGGGGGCGTTTTTTTTTTTTTATTTAAGGACTTTGTGGGCATCTATGGCCATTTAGACCCCTTTCCTATTTATTTAAATTGATTGGTAACAAATTCAATTGAAATTAACGCCCGGAAATCATAATTTCTTTAGATTACTAGTTTTTATAACATTGTGAATTTCTTCTCGGGGGGGGGGGGCGATCGCCCCCCCTTTAATCCGCCCCTGCTTAGTTTCCTACACGTCCTGAGCGGTAAATCTTTTTAAATTATATTAGTTTCCAATCAATTTAAATAAAGAGGGTCATATGGCTTAAAAAAACAAACAAAATGATTAAAAAATATTTTCACAAAATATCAAATCTTAAAATTCAGGCCAATGTTCAAAAGGTAATTTAATTTTCTGTTTATCAATCTCTCATACATAATCAATCTTTCATTTATTTATTTTTCGACGATAATATATTAGATTCATATCAAAATTAATTATTTATATAATAATTCAAAACGATAAGAAAAATAATTTAAATAGTTTATCAATTTTTCGAAAAGTTATAGACCTATACCTATTATTTGATTATAAAAAATTTCAAAAAATTGATTTTGTATTTTAAATTTTATAAAAAGGGGCCCTGGATGAATTGATTTTTTTTTTTTTAAACCAACACTTTTTTCTCACACAACACATACAGACAGTCTTTTCGGCAACTTAAGCCATATAAGACTTTGACGATATCCGTTATTAATTAATATGCATTTTGGGGTCCGGGCATATTTAAGCCATTTGGTATCCAAGCGGCTTAAATAAAATCATCGGACTGCCTGGGATCCGAACCCGCGCCTTTTGGTATTCGAGATGAATTGATTTGATAATCAATGAGACAACAAAGAATTTCCTAAAACATACGAAATGATAGATTGATATTTATAAATTCAATTTATCATTTCATATCATTTATAATGATAAGGGTGTTCGAAGGCGGCCATTAAAATAAAGTAAGCAAATTTTTTTTTTTTTTATTTAAAATTTGTCAGAGTTTTTGGATTCTGAGGAAGATAGGTAGATTTTCTGTAAATGCTGATACATTTTTATAAAGAAAATCATTTTTTTCCACCACCTGCAAACACTTCGGAAATAATTTTCTCTCAACTAATTAATTGGGTTGCATTGAAATGGTTGGGAAAATAATTTGGAGGGGGGAGAATTTTGGGAGCTCTGCTATCTAAAAAAAAAAAATATAATAAAATCAGATAGGTAAAAATTCTAGCGGTTGATTCGATAAATGATAGGAAGAAAGTAGCTATTTCAAAGGTTAATTTGCTTCTCATTATGCTAACATTTCGATCCCCATCGGGATCATCAACTTCAGAGTAAATTGGTGTCGATATGTGCACGCAAAACTTCAATTATATACTGTACTTTTTAATTTATAATTTTAAATTATATGTATAACAGAAGTAATTTGTTTGCAATACAAAATTCAACTTTATTGTCTTTTTCTAATTATATGATTGAACTTTTACGTATCCATTTCGACATCCATTTTCTCTGAAGTTGATCCGGACCGGGATCGAAACGTTACCATAATCACCCAAAAATCAATGGAATTTCGACTAGCTAATTTCTTCTTCTTATCAACCAAATAAAATAAGTATGAGAATTTTTTGAGTAGATGATTAGATATTAATAGTCTGAAATCGAATATAAATATAATCTCAATTTTAATTTAAAAAAATAAATAAATTTTGCCCACGGGGCTTGGAGTAGTTGGCAGCAAGGGCGGAGGTGTTTCTCGGGGGGGGGGGGGGGGGTAATATGGTGTGACTGGTCGCACAGCACACAATTTTTTCTTAATTTCGGTAACTTAAAGGCGCATTCTATACTTGTTTGCCAGAATATAAATACAAATCAAATTTTTAAGTATTAATTTTTAAAATTATACATTCAAAATACATTTTTTTTTTTCGAAAAAAAAAGTATTTTTTTCAAATCTCAGGGGGGTAATTACCCCCTTTACCTCCCCCTTGTATCCGCCCTTGGTTGGTAGCGTGTCTACCTTCTATACCAAACGTCGCGGGTTCGGACCCCAGGCAGTCCGATGATTTTATTTAAGCCATTTGGATACCAAATGGCTTAAATAAGAATGCCTGGACTCACAATAGATACATAATATTCATATTTAACGGTTATCGTCAAAGTCTTAAATGGACCCTGTTATGCAATGGTGTGTCAAAGACCAAACATCGAGTTTTGAGAAAATCAACAATAAAGTTTTTTGTTTACATTGGATTATATGTAATTTTTCTTGTCAATTGTGCAAGTAACATTAAATATAAATTTTTTTTAGGACATATTTCATAAAAAATACTATTAATTAAAGCATTTGAAACAATAGATCTATTCTGTGCTTAACTCAATTTTGAATTTTTTTGGTCTTTGGCACACCATTGCATAACAGGGTCCAAATGGCCTAAGTTGCCGAAAAGACTGTGTGAATGTGAGTGTGAATGAGAAAAAAGTGTAAATGTTTTTTATTATTATTATTTTTTTTTTTTTAATAAATTGTGTTTTGCAGTAAAAGGAGACCAACCAATTGAAATCAGAGATTGTGGAGTCAGCGGCATGTGCGGTGATACATCAATAATTGATATAGGAAAAGATATAAAAGTTACCGATTGCTCTGAATGCACAGATGATTTGTGTAATGATGGTGAAATGTTAAGACTATCTACATTTTTGTATTTATCTACTTTTTTATTTGTTTCATTGAGTTTTATGTATCAATAAAATTAAAATATTTGAGGAAGTAATTAACTAAGTTTTTTATTTAATTTCTTTGGCTGCAAAGTCCCCTATACCCAATTTAAAATATTTGAGGTGAAACATTTTTTAACAAACTCCATTTTTTAATTATTCAAACATCCCATGGCCCCGGGAAACGAACCCAGGATCTTGGTGCAGCTTCCTTTTTTCCAATGCCATGGGGCGTTTGCCCACCAACAAATAAAGATACTCCCAAAAATTGTTAAATTATTAATTTAAATGTTGGGAAAGACAGGACCAGCAAAGAAAAGAAAGCCTTTGTATGTCAAATGTGAAAAGAGACGTTTCGGACAAAATTTATTCGTCCATCCTCGATCCTTATAGGCTTATTTTATTTGTTTTCGTCACAAAGTTGTAATTGTTCTTGCACAAAAGTCCATGCACATGTTCATTTTATTAAAACGGCGAGTATTTAAAACATGAGAGTCTTTTAGAAAAATTAAAATATTAATAAATTTATAAACTATTTGCCAAAAAAAGGTGTCAGAAATTTTTGGATAGGCCCAAGATATTTACATTTGCGAGAGAAGTTTTCTCTTTGATTATGCAAAATTGCGCCCCCCTGGTCTCGAACCAGGACCTTCAGGACTTTGGTTGCCGGTTCAAAAATTCCATCGTTTTCAAATAAAGCTATACTTAATTAAAATATTTAATTGTAGTATACAGGGACGGATTAAAGGGGAGGGCGGGGGAAGGGGTGATCGCCCTCCGGCGGAGAAAAAATTAAAAAAAATCTGGTGTGACTGTCGCACAGCATACAACTTTCTCTTACCTTCGGTAATCGAAAGTTGTGTTCTGTGCTTGTCACATCAGATTTTTTGTCACCATATATTTAGATTCCGCCAATATATTATAATTTATTTATTTGCTTTTCTGGGTGCATCAGCACCTAGGCTATCTTGCACCTCATACAAGAATATGTATAAAAATATTTGTACAAAAACATAGTATAAAATCATTTGTATAAGTACATAGTATAAATAACATTAGTATAAGAACATAATATAAATAACATTAGTATGAGAACATAGTATAAATAACATTAGTAATAAAGGAACATAATATAAATAACAATTGTATAAAAGCATAATATAAATAACATTAGCAATAAAGCAGTGGCGTACCGAGGGGGAGCGGTCCACCCCAGGCCCCGAGCTGGCATAGGCCCCCACATATTTATATAAAAAAAAAAAAAAAATTTATTGAAAATTTCACTTTTTGAGAGGCCCCGGGGCCCCCAGGGCTCAAAAAAAAAAAAAAAAAAAAAAAAAAAAAAAAAAAAAAAAAAACGGAAAAATTTAGATAAAAGAAAACAAAATTTAATGAAAATTTCTCTTTGAGAGGCCCCGGGGCCCTCAGGGCCCAAGTAAAAACGGAAAAATTTAGATAAAAAAAAAACAAAATTTAATGAAAATTTCTCTTTGAGAGGCCCCGGGGCCCTTAGGGCCCAAGTAAAAACGGAAAAATTTAGATAAAAAAAACAAAATTTAATGAAAATTTCTCTTTGAGAGGCCCCGGGGCCTTCAGGGCTCAAATAAAAACCAAAAAATTTAGTTAAAAAAATCAAAATTTAATGAAAATTTCTCTTTGAGAGGCCCCGGGCCCTCAGGGCTCAAGTAAAAACCAAAGAATTTAGTTAAAAAATCAAAATTTAATGAAAATTTCTCTTTGAGAGGCCCCGGGCCCTCAGGGCTCAAGTAAAAACCAAAGAATTTAGTTAAAAAATCAAAATTTAATGAAAATTTCTCTTTGAGAGGCCCCGGGCCCTCAGGGCTCAAATAAAAACCGAAAAATTTAGTTAAAAAATCAAAATTTAATGAAAATTTCTCTTTGAGAAGCCCCGGGGCTCTCAGGGCACAAGTAAAAACAAAATTTAATGAAAATTTCTCTTCGAGAGGCCCCGGGACCCTTGGGGTTCAGGAATATACGGTATTTTAAAAATATTTTTATGTAAGGAGAAGAGGGATATTTAAAGATGAGCAGCCCCCCCCCAAAAAAAAATCAATATAAGGCCCCCCCTCTTCTAGTGCCGCCCCAGGCCCCCAACTGCCTCGGTACGCCTCTGAATAAAGGAACATAATATAAATTACAATAGTACAAGAACATGATATAAGAATATACTATAAATAACATTCCTATAAATTTTAGATGAAGTGGAAGAGGTTAATTTCCTTGAGGAAACTCACTATATTAGAATTTAAGATGTCAAATTTTTTTTTTTTTTTTTTTTTTTAAAACATTCACACTTTTTTTCTCATTCACACTCACACTCACACACACATTCACACGTCTTTTCGGCAACGCAGACCATTTAAGACTTTAGACGATAACCGTTGTAATTAATAAATCAATTTGGGGTTCAGGCATTTCTATTTAAGCCATCTGGTATCCAAATGGCTTAAATAAAATCATCGGACTGCCTGGGTCCGAACCCGCGACGTTTGGTATAGTAGGTAGGCACGCTACCTACTACGCCAGACCCGGGGGCGATGTCAAAATTTATAAACATGGGAAAATATTTATATTTTGTTACCATGGCAACCATTTCTCCTATCTTTCCTATGAAGCACAAGAGTAAAGTGTGCTTCAAACAATTTTGAGAGCAAAACGAGAATATACATTTGTAAGAGCATCTAAAAAGTAATTGATTTTTGAATTTTAATCAAAATCGTTAGAGCGAATTTTGAGAAAATCGAAAAAAAAAAACTGAAAAAGTACATCAGTAAAGTACTAGTACTCTTTGGCCGATTTTGATTAAAAGCTTATTTTCTCGGTCTCGGGGGGTGTTTAACTTAAATAAAAAATTTCAGCCTCATTGCTCAATTCCTTCATGCTTAAAATTGAACACACACACACAGACAGACAGACCATGTCGCGAAAACCACTTTTTGGACTCAGGGGACCTCAAAACGTGAAGATCCATCAAAATCTCGACATCGAATTTTTGACATGAATCCAATACTTTCTCTCTATATATATTAACATATATATAGAGGTAAGAGAAAGTAAAAATCTTATATAGCTATACTATACTAATGAAATAAAAATATGTAGTCTACTATTATATCAATTTAAAGTTTCAAATCACTTTAACAGTCCTAGAATTTGAAGGTATTATTTAAAAAATTTTCATCTCCCAGAGAGGCTCTCCTGTAAATTGAATCTTACAACCAGCCCCTCTCCTCCCCCCTACAAAATTGCATTATTCCCAAAGAATACATAAATGTTTCTTCTATACATTTCCTTTGGGAGAAATCGTAACTTTAGGAATTAAGAACTCAAAAAGTCATAGGAATTTCGGGATGAAAATAATTTTCCTGTAATTCCTAGGTCATCTTTAAGTATATAAAAATTCTTTTCAAAATTCCAACGGCAATTTGTTCAAACAGAGTGACAGACAGACAGACGGACATTAGGGAATTATATGAATAGATTTTTATTCATAAATTCTTTCAAAAATGTTTGTTTTTATTTTTTTTAGACATCAGAGTCCTTTTAGATCTCGACTCTATTTATAAATTGAAATAAATTTTTTTCTCTCCTCCAGAACTCTAATCTTTTACCTCTGTGCCACACACACGTCAAGGAGATTCTGAAAATAATCCCTTTAAAATAATAAATTATCAAAGAATGTAATGGCTTTAAAAAAAAAAATTATTTGCGGTTTATTCATAAGCGAGTGTAGTGACATGGATATAATTTTAAAATAGGTTCTCGCGTAAGTGTCGCAGTCTGGCGGCGATTGGGAGAAGCTTTAAGTCAAGCGAATGCGCCATTCTCGTTGTGAGTCGGTGGCCAACGGCCCAAGCAGCAGACCATCAATCAGTAAGCAGTGGCTCCTCAATTCCCTTTTATCCAAGGATACCCTTAATAATTGCATTTGATTTGATCCTATCAATGTTGAGTGATTAATAAATTTAACTACGTCTTCAATTTGTCAAGATTGTGCTTTCCTTCTAATATAACACTAATGGTGAGTTGTTTTTCACTATTAACTGTCATTCGATTATAATCTAAATTTCCACCGTTAAAGATTTTAATCATTTTGTTAATTGACACTTATTTAGAAACCAACAGTTAGAAAATTCAGAAATCTAACAAGTAGAGGTCTATTACTTAATCATTAACTGAATATCCTCACAACTTTATTTAGGCCTATATATATATATCTTCTCTCCCTTTCTCATTATCATATTTATTTATTTATTAAATTCAATTGTTGAGGTTATTCATTTATTTAGCACCTAAACTTGTACTATAAATAAATTACAGAGCCTAGGTCAACTGCCTCCGTATCAAGCTGTCAAATCACATCTCCTAAATGATTATAAATAACTTTTCATTTCATTTTTACTTTTTTTATTCTTACTGAATATCGATATTTTAATAAAAATTAATTTGGATTACAATTTATTATTATTATTTTTTTTTTTTTAGAAGAAGAAAAAATTGTTTTTCTCTTTTAAATATTTTGGTCTATTTATAAAATTGTCTACTTCTAACCTATAGGAGGGACCTATTCTGGGATTTTAAATATATTATTTGGAATGAAAAAAGAAACCAAAGTTTATAGATATATATATTTTATCTATTTATAAGTTTCATTTTTAAATTTATATTTATAAAATAAAGAGAGAAATGCGGCTAAAGGTTTTATAGCTAAACTTTCCATGTTTAGGACTTAGGATGTATCGCTAAGCAAAACATTATTTCAAAAATCTAAGCTTTGAAAATGGATTGACACAGAGATGATTGAAATCTTTTGAGATTTTTGCACTAATTCTTGTTGCATTGCTCTAGTCTATTGTCTGGTCTTGTCTGGCATTGTTCTGATCTATTTTATTTAATCCAATGAATTCAACTCCCATTTAAACTTCACAGACTATAAAATAACTATTTAACAAAAATTTCACCCTCGCGACTTCAAAAATTGTTTATTTGTTAATACCTCTGGAAACTTTGATTAATTGTTGTACATTATGATTACGAATCAATTATTGCAATTGTAGTGCAAAAAGGGTTTGAATAAAAACAAAAACTCAGAACCGTGATTATTTAAAGAACCAGAATTCTTTAATCTTCTGACATCTTTTTATGGCAATTGAATAAATTATAAAATCATCTATATTAATTCGTTTTTTTTTTTTTATATTTAAACATACTGGATGAATGAATAACTTTCCTAATTATAGTATTGTAACAGGAAGTAAATTGTATCTATTAATATTTGGAACCAATCCTTTCAAAGTTGGAGGTCATAGGACTGAAATTTGTAAAATGTAACATAGTTGTTAAACAATAAGTAATTTTTTTTTTATTAATAACTACATTTCTTATTAAAACTTAATTACTGACCCATGTAAAAAAGTTCATTAAATAATTAAAAGGATATTATATATATGTCCTAATGAGAGAATGGAATATATATATATTATTAAATATAAATATAATTGACCATTACTTTTTTTTCTTCCATTCTCTCATTACAAAAAGATCATATATTATTTCTAGTTCCCAACAACATAACATAAGAGTAGCATTTTATTCAACAGGATTTTCTCAATGAAAAACAATTTTCTATTATTAGATAATTATTTTCAAGGTTGAATTATATCTTGGTAAAATATTCCATACATTTAATTGTTGTTACAATGTTAACATAATTCTACATCTTCTCTTAAAGATATCAAATTAAGGCGAAAAATAAATGCTTAATAATTTTTGTTTTATCTCCCCATAAAAGGCAATTATTCATTTGAAATAAATAATCAGAAAGCTAGTAGTTAGCGTCTTAAAAAAAATTTTTATAGCATTATTCAGGGCCGCGGAGAGAGTGGGAGGTAAATAAATTTTTGAAAAATTTTATTTAATACAAGTTCTGATATCAAAGTTTTAGAAATAATTCTTTAGGAAATAATTGTTTTTCTCTCAAAATTTCTTTACTCAAATAAAATGACCTCTGATTATTTATTCTAGATATGATACACATTTTAAAATCAAAACAACTATACTAAACTAAAAAGACAATCCATTTAAGAAAATTATTTATTTTCTCTTTAGATATTTTCAAGTATTTTCACATGTCATTTTATAATAAGTTATAATTTCTCTTAATGATTCTCTTAAATATCACTTTCTACTAATCTCTTAATTAATTATGTAGCCATCTTTTTTTTCGCAAACATTTAAAGAATTAGTATTTTATTAAATGTATTCAGCCTTCAATTCGAGTTAAATTCTACTTAAATTATAAGAATTTTTTAAAAAGAAAATTAATTATACTCTAATTATTCGTATACCGACGGATCATTACTGAATAAAATTTACCATTAAAAAAATACGCTAAAACTAATTTCCTCAGCACCAACAGTTCGATATATTAATATATAAATAATGACTAATTCTTAAATGATGGGCGAATTAACTTTTCAGCTTTCGGTAATTGAGGCTTTATTTTAACTGCATGCACCTATACATCCAAACTTCTGATTTATTCAGCCATTATATCAATCATTTCAATCTAATTTTGTATATAAAAAAACCATATTTTTTGTTGTATGTGTGTATGTTGTTTCGGATTTTTTTGTCTCTGAAAATCACGGAGCTCACAACTGAATTGCAAGTGAAAATGGTCAAAAGTTGCCCATCCATCTTCAATTCTCATATTTTTATTTCAGTTCCTTTCCTATTCGTCTTTATCCAATAATTTAATATATTTCAAACATCCTAGTACTATACAATAATTATGAAAAGTTTCATCCATTTCGATTCAGTAATTCCATTTAAAATATTTATCTATACCAAAAATCAATTACAATGCAACATATTAACACAAGAGAGGATCTTCAGCATCCCTATCTTTCAGATCACGACTAACAGAACAAAACAATTTCATTCTTCCTTTGTCCCCATGACCTCCCGTGATTGGAACAAGCTCTCTCTATCTTCCCCAAAACCTACGAACTTCAGCTTTCAATCTAACCTCAACAGGATCT
Organism: Euborellia annulipes; assembly: GCA_023213315.1. Lineage (NCBI taxonomy): Eukaryota > Metazoa > Arthropoda > Insecta > Dermaptera > Anisolabididae > Euborellia > Euborellia annulipes. The sequence continues at coordinate 9,152 of JAKCPI010012901.1, read as the reverse complement.
TCTCAGTTCCCCAGTTGAGTTTCCCTTTTGCTTCTCCTTTTGTTTTTATTTTCTTCCTGGCTGCATGTACTATTGGTCATTATAGGTCTTCGGACCTTTACCCATTCCAAAAAAAAAAAAAAAAAAAAAAAAAAAAAAATTCCATTGATATAAGCAAGCTAAAATAAATAATTTCTTACACAAACATACATATTAGGGTAGGCCGAAAAAAACTCATTTTTTTATTTCGATGCTGTAATAGCGCGGAAAAGTTGCGAATTATATAGATAAAAAAAAGAAAAAGAAAATTAGCAATCATCGGTTGACATCTTCCGGTCACACATTGGCCCTAAAGTTTGACAAAATATGAAACAAACTTCAATTTTGCAATTATTTTTTAATTTTTGAATTAGATGTTTTCGTAATAGTTTGTAATGTCTTCAAAAAGAGCCTAAAATCAAAGAGTTATAATTTGGTTTAGATATCGGGCAAAATCCCCAAAATTTGCCGAAATAATGAAAAAGTTAGATTTTTACGAGTTTTTTTTATCTTTAATATACTTTTTTTTAACGTAATAGTTACAGTATATTTCTTTTTGTTTATACATAAGAAGTTTTATGGTATGAATTCAAAAATTAAAAAAAGAATCGCAAAAATGTTTTTTTTTTCATATTTTGTCAAACTTTACGCCCCATGCGCGACCGGAAGATGTCAACCTATTTTAATAATTTTGTTTATACTAGTATAATTCCCAACTCTTCTGCGCTATTACAACTTCGAAATGAAAAAATGAGTTTTTTCGGCCCACCCTAGGATAATACATATATTTGGTTTCATAAAAGTAATAAAAATAATTTGGGAATCACTTCCCCTAACGTTCTCGTATTGTCTACAAATTCGTGATTATCTTAAAAATGAAAGACAATTTTTTTTAAGTCTTTTCGGCATCTTAAGGCATTCAGGCCCCATCCCTATTTATTTCAATAATATTATTATTAATTTGGTTTTTAAATAAAATTTCAATTACTTAATAGAATTCATAATAGGTATAAATTTAGAAGTTTTTGTCTCCATTTCTAATTCCATCAGGTTTTGCATGCAAACTTTACATAATCTTTATAATAGGCTTCTCTTTAATTTCCCAAGGGTAGGAATGACTCATCTTCATGTGAGAAATCCTATTTATTTTTTGTTTGTTTGTTATTTACTGCACTTGTTTAATGTTGTTCAGGAAAACTTTGGCGATATTTACTGTATTTAGTTCAATTAATTCTTTTTCTGCTAGTTACAGTTAAAAATAAACTTTCTTTGTATGAGACTTGTAGACCCTCATTTCCTTTCACACACATTTTTTTGATCTTGAAAAATAGAGGAAGGAATTATAATTCATAACAATAATACAGTATTAATTTTTGATTAGCCTATATAAACAAAGCATTGCAAAAAAATAATCAGAGGTTAAATTTTTTTTTTAAACTTATCTGAAATAGTCGCTATTCATCGTACTATATTAGTACTCGATGCAAATAAGAAGTCTGCTCAGACATATAGAGAAAGTATTACATTCATGTCAAAAATTTGTTATCGAAATTTTAACGGAAATACACGTTTTGAGGCCCTCTGAGTCCAAAAAAGTAGGTCTGCAAAATGGTCTGTCTGCTTATGTTCAAAACATAGTAAGAAGGGAATGAGCTACTATGTTGAAATTTTATATCTAAGAGTTATGTACTCTCATGGGGCGTGAAAATAAGCTTTTGAATAAAATTAGCCAAAGTTTACTAGCACTTTACTGATATTCTTTTTCAATTTTTTTTTTTTTTTTTTTTTTAATTTTCTCAAAATTTGCCTAAACGATTTTGATTTTAAAATTTATAAATCAATTATTTTTTAGTTGCTCTTTAAATTGTATATTCTCATCTTGCCTTTGAAATTATTTGAAGTACACTTTATTCTTGTACTTCATAGGAAAGATAGGAGAAATAGATTCCATGTGAACAAAATATAAATATTTTTCTATATTTATCAATTCTAATGTACTGTTAGAAAATAAATATAAGTCGACACAAAGTGAGACAATCACAGAACCATCACATTTTATTATTTTTTTCTAATTTCTATTTCTTTTGGAGGTCTGCCTTGGATACTCAAATTCTCACATATAACATATTATATTGTATATAGCCAGAAAAAAAATAAAGCAATCAGGAACTCTGGTCCCCTCCAGCGCCTTGAGTTAATTACATAGTCTATGCCCCCTTCTCTCTCTAAGGTCATAGTTAATAGTCATAATAGAAATTTTTTTTTTAATTGTTGACTTTTCGAACTATTTATGTTAAAAATATATTTTTCATTTAAGAGGTGATCGAAGTTTTATTTACAAACTAATTAGATATAACCAAATATTTTTTAATATGACTCATTTTTGTGAATAAGTAATTGATTTCTTTTTTTTTTCTTAATTAAATCAAATTTTAAAATTTGTTAATATACAATCAAGTAGACCGGTTTCGTGATTTGTGGGGCGATTTATAAAAATGAGGTCATTGAAAAAATATGTTAAAAAATAAAATTATTCAATAATTAATAAGTAGGCTAATAAAATAAATATTAACCCACACCTCTAATCCTCTTCCGAATTAGTCTTATCTGTTTCCTTTAATTTTGTTTGTCTGGTGTTATTCACCCTGTCGGTTTCTAGTGTCTTTATCTGTGCCAAGGACGCATTTCCTCCTTCCATCTGAATCATCTTATAATACTACGGCTTCCCTGAGATTGGATTAAAAATGAATATCGAATCATTTCATTCAAAATATATTACGTCATTCCTTTGATCTTTCTTTTATTTCCTGCCTTGTAACATGGGCGTTATCATTTTAAAGATTTTTTTTTCCTTGAAAGAAATATTTTACTTAACAGGGGTTTTAACTTTTGAACCGAAACTCCTCTACCACGCTGATTTAACTTTTAATTTGAGAATTATTCTAAGGATCCTTAGTTACATTTTCAATTAACGTGTTTTCTTAATATATTTCAATAAAAAAAAATATTTATTTATCAACCAATATTCACTTCCAAAAATGCCTTCTTTTTATATATTTTTACTTATATCCAGTCTTTTTATGTGTAATAGTATCGAGAGTTTGTAAAAAATTTACTGAAGAAGAATTATTAATTTTATTTTCTAAATAACTTATATGATTGCCCTCGGGCTTGGTGTATATTAAACATACGAGTATGATTAAAAGTCTTAAATGGCCTAAGTTGCCGAAAAGACCGTGTGAATGAGAAAAAAGTGTGAAGACAGACATATTCCAGACCATGTCGCGAAAACTACTTTTTTGGATTCAGGGGACCTCAAAACCTGTATATCCATCAAAATCTCGACATCGAATTTTTGACATGAATCCAATACTTTCTTCCTATCAGTGGTCCACCGAAAAATTTTTTGATTTAATTTTAAACCATTAATTTGAACTAAAAATACTGCTTATTTTTCTTCATCGTCTGTACAAAAAAAAAAAAAAAAAAAAAAAAAAAACTAATTGGTTAGGAGGAGTAGGAAATTTTTGTCTCCTTTCTCCTCCACAACTTCCTGGTACTACGGTTCCGGGCTCCGGTTGTTCAGCTTTGGGAACCAAAAATATGAGCTTCTCAATTTAAATCCAAAAATGTTTATTTTCTCAATTATTTTTGTTGAATTTTTTTGAAATTAAATTTTTGTCTCTGCATTTCCTCCTTGTTATTTGCCATATTTAACACCTCTTTGAATTGGATTATTTTAGATACATAATAATTAATAAAATCTTCCTTAATAATTGAAAATTAAATATATTACCAAAAATATTTATATTACACTTGGAAGATTTTCGCTGGATCAGATGTATTAGGAAAGGACCGGAGAATAAAAGCCAGCATTTGATGGACTCCTCTCACATCATCTTTAATTAGTAGATATTCCGACCGGGTACTGATGATGACCAGGCATGATGCCGATCGAAATATCTACTAAATAAAGATGATGTGAGAGGAGTCCATCAAATGATAGTTTTTATTCTCCGGTCCTTTCCTTAAAAATATTTATATTTGTGCATGCATTTTTCATAAAATTTCTTTCCCTTTTGCACAATCAAATAAAATCTCGAATTTGTAGCCAGTATTATAGCTATTTCCCATGTTTAATATATTTTTTTTGTTTTGGAATTTTTCCTTATGCAATGTCTGAACTTAAACATTTCTTTATTTGGATGGTGGGAATCTGAGTATTATTATTGTTAATTGATTATATGGTGATTGCATATTGCAAGTGAATAAATGTTTGTTTGTTTGCTTGCCTATTGCAGTGAGGCTGCGAGCCAGGTGGGCTCTGAGGGGCCTTGGCACCTGCAGGTGCGATGCAGCCCTGATCTGCTTGTGTTCTCCTCTCTGCCCGATGGCCAAAATGCGTTACTCCGAAATGCCACGGGACATCTCCTGTGATTCTTTAGCAGCCCTACGGCTTGCAGAGGTAGGAACCAGCGAAATATGTTCATATTAAAATTTCGGAAGCCAAAGAATTTTGGTATCAACATTATTGATAGATATTTAACAACACATTTGATAAGTGCGAATTACCAGTCGACTCTCGATAATTTGAATTTTTCGATAATACGAAATCTTCAGCTGTAAAATTCGGTAAATCGAAAAAATGCTGTGTATTTAGATAGCTCGTTAACTCGAAATCTTTTTCGTAACAAGAGGGTTCGAGGACGTTCTATAATTCGAACTGGGCCACTTACACTCTTTATAATTCGAATTTTTACTAGCAATGTTTACTCCCTATTTTACAGGTAATGTTTCAGCCCAGCTTAACTTCCCAATTCTCTTTAGTATGCCACGATGAGTACAAGATAGAAGTCACGTCTCCCTTAGGCTAAACGCACACCGAACGAGCAAAAACGTTTTTGCCTAAATCTGTTTTTTCAATGCTTTTCCATGGGTCAACGCACACCGAAGAGACAAAACACAATCGGACATGATTCGACATCATCGAACAAAATGTTTTGTCCGAAAACATTTTTGCTCGTTCGGTGTGCGTTGGCATCGAGTAAAACGTTTTGCTCGTGGACAAAAGATTTTGATCGAAAACGTTTTTGCTCGTTCGGTGTGTCTTCAGCCTTACTGTGCCCAAAAAAGAAAAAAAAAAAAATTATCGCAACCATGGAAAGTACAAAAGTTCGAAAAAAAAGATATCGCCAAAATTAAGTTTATCTACATATTGCAATTGTTATGTTCTTTTTTGTAGTTTTCATTAGTTTTACTTTTTTACTTGAGGCTATACATAAAATTTATGTAAGCTCATACATATTTTCAAAAATATAATAAAAACTTAATAATTCGAATTTTTTTTCTTTCCTTCTGATAATTCAACTTGATAATTCGAATTTTTCTTGTGATCCCTTGGATTTCGAGAATCGACTGAATTACTTTTCTAAAAAATTCTCTATGTTTTCAGGGCTTATTTAATCACTTTGGCCTCCGAACTCTCATTTAAGATAGCGTTTTATAAAACAAATAAGACTTTTGCAACTTTTTATTCCCAACATTTAAAGTAATAATAATAAAAGTTTTAGTATAATTACATCATCGACCCTCTCGCTTCTCTCATTCTTGTATACCTAAATACAAAATCCTATTAAGTTTCTTCCATCGTGTTGGACAAGCGCCAGGATATTAGATGACCTGCTTAATTACAAGAGAAGTAAATTTAATATCCACAAAACAAAATTTCCTATTTGTTATGGAGGTAGTCTTATTTCACTGTCTTTCCAATGAGATGTTGGAAGGATATAATACAATAAAAAATCTGGTGTGACTGGCGCACAGCACACAACTTTCTCTTACCTTCGGTAATCGAAAGTTGTGTACTGTGCTTGTCACCACAGATTTTTTGTGTCCACATGTATTTAGTTTCCGACAGTAGGGTACAATTGAATTCAAGATGTAAAATTTATAAGTATGGGAAAATATTTATATTTTGATACCATGGCAACCATTTCTCCTATCTTTTCTATGGAGTACAAGAGTAAAGTGGTCTTCAGAAGATTTCAATCACAAAATGAGAATATACATTTTATAGAGAATCTAAAAAATAATTGATTTTTGAATTTTAAAAAAAAATCGTTGGAGCAAATTTTGAGAAAATCGAAAAAAACTGAAAAAGTGCATCAGTAAAGTACTAGTACTTTTTGGTCGATTTTGTTCAAAAGCTTCGTGTCACGTCCCATGGACAGTGGCGTATTCAGGGGGGCCCAGGGGGGCCGGCCCCCCCCCAAAAGCTTTCTCCAAAACAAAAAAAAAATACCTATTGTTTTCCCTAATGATATATTTTTTTTAAATAAATATTTTATTAACTCTCATAAATTCTAAAATCTAACAAAAAAACATAAATAATTGAAAAATCTCTAATATTTACGAATTTTGTATTAAAATTATTTTTTTTACTAAGAAAAAAAAAATTTTTTTTTTATTTGTTTTTTATTTATAATTATTATATTATCTAAAAAAGTTTCTCCACTTTAAGTTTCTTGGTGAAGGGCGGGGGGGGGGGTTCATAAAACTTTTGGGCCCCCCCCCCCCAAGCAGAAATCCTGGCTACGCTGACTGCCCATGGGGGTGCCTAACTTAAATATAAAATTTCAACTTCCTAGCTCTTTTCGTTCTTGAGGATATTTTGTTCACAGACACACAGACACACACACACACAAGACAGACAGACCATGATTTCTTTAAGAACGCAAAATATCTAGTGTAAGTTAAGGTCTTCTGAGAGAGGGGCTATAGCCCCCCCCCCCCGCTATTAGATGGCCACTATTAGATCGCCACAGGGGAAGTTCCACACTCTTAATTTTCGGGGTCACTCATCCGAATTTCTGTAATAAAATTTAATTTAATGGAATTTAATAAATATTTAATTACAATTAACTATTTTAAACATTTACATGTACAAGTAAATTTAACACAAATTTTAATCAAATTTAATATAATTTTAAAGAAAAATTTGTTGATATTCAATCTGATAGTTGAATATTAATTCAAAATTTCGTTTTTCAAAAGAGTTTCCAATCAAATATTCAAAAAAAAAAAGTAAGCCATATAGAAAGATGATTAAAAAATTTTACCGATAGGCCTACTCAAAAAAAAATCTTTATTTTATTAATATTGTAATTTATGATTCAAATTATTTGAATTTGAATTATGAATAAAAAATAGGGTTGATTATTATTTTGATTAGGGGATGAAGGGTTGATTATTTAAGAAAGGCCTTGGAATATTCCAAATCACTTGTTGACATTCTTTTCCAACTCTAAATACAGTTAGATTAGAGCAAAAGGTATTTTTTTACTTTTAATAAAAAGGGAATTGTTATTTTCATCTGTTTTATTCCTATAAACAGAGAGAGACGAATCTCTCGTCCAGTCGAGTCGAGCGCGTTGCCGGGATGCAGGCGTTGCTCTCTTTTTTGTGTTTTTTTTTTTTTTTTTTTTTTTTTTTTTTTTTTTATTTATTAGGGGTGACCCCTCAGTCATTCCCTTCAAATACATATATACAAAAATCCATATAAATAACATAGTAAAATAATAAAGTAGCAAGTTATATACATATAAATAACATAGTAAAAATAATAGAGTAGCAAGTTATATACATATAAATAAAATAGTAAAAAAATAATAGAGTAGCAAGTTATATACATATAAATAACATAGTAAAAATAATAGAGTAGCAAGTTATATACATATAAATAACATAGTAAAAATAATAGAGTAGCAAGTTATATACATATAAATAAAATAGTAAAAAATAATAGAGTAGCAAGTTATATACATATAAACAACATAGTAAAAATAATAGAGTAGCAAATTACATATACACAAAAAAATCATCTTTCAAAATTTCAGATGGGATGATGTGAGAAATCTATTGAGGTGATGCGCTATTGTTGCATTGGGGTGTCTTATTATTTTCTCGAAAGTTGGAGGGTCCCGGAAATTTGGTTGGATATTATTTATAAATGTGGCTCTTTGTGACGTAAACAGCGGGCAGACGAAAATTAGGTGCTCTAGTGTTGCTGGTGTTGCCGAACAGATGCAATATGGTGAAGGAGCAAGGGAGAATCTATGGAGATGTGCATTGCAGCAAGTATGATTTATCCTTATCCGATTAATGTTGACTATTTCTTGTCTAGTGGCTTGCGTGCATGTCTTTTTTGTGTTTAAAGTGAATCAAAGTGAATAATTAATATAGTGTAACCCACCTTGGCCACACCGTCAGCAAACACACCCTCTTGAGAGTCTTATTAAAGGTAATTATTATGCATTTTATCGTTGAAAAAAAAAAAAAAAAAAAATTATAGAAACAAATAATTTGACTGCGAAAAAAGATTCTTTTGAATATGAAATTAAATATTTTGTATTTCACTAAGGGTAGAGGGGAGAATATAAGCTGTTGAAAGGGGAGGGGGAGTGTAGGTGTCATTGAAAAAAAAAATTAGTTTTTTATTTTTTATTTATTTATTTATTTATTTATTTATTTTTTACTTTTTTTTTTTTTTAAACACTTTTCTCATTCATACTCACACTTAATACACTTTTACACAGGAGTGGGATTAAGGGTTGAAAATTAAAATAATTATTTATAAATGTATTCAAATTATTTTGAGAGTAATTTCGCGGTGAAGGCTCGCATTTCCTTAAAGGGAGGGGGGAGGTATGAAGGCACATTAACCCCCCTCCCCCTGATTAATCACCTCATCCCCTATAATGCATAAGGATATTAATGTTTTTTAATACTTTTACTAAAAAATAAATGCATTCTGTTAAAATTTATTTTCAATATTTAGCAAATAGCATAGTGAGAAGAAACATTTTAATGTCATTCTAAAATTTCTTATTACCGGGGCGGAATTAATTCTTGAAAATTTCAAAAACTCTCATAAACAGATAATAATAACACTGGGTAACCCAGGGAACCCATCGATCCCTTGCAGAATTTTGTAGAGATTTTTTCATTAGGTAGAAAAGTAAGAGATAATTAGTCCACTTAGAATTTTACTGGGGTGAGTTACCGCATCTTTTTGTATATAGAACTAATCTCAATTAGGATTTGAATTTTTACTTTCTCTTACCTCTATATATATG
>JAKCPI010012900.1:0-22353 GCA_023213315.1 Euborellia annulipes | reverse complement strand
TCGGTACGCCTCTGCAAATATTGATTCCAAATAATTAATTCATTTTAAATATATTCCGGCTTTTAAAGAGCGCGGGATTAATTTTCTCAGGGCGGGAAACAAACGCTTCCAGATTTGCTAGTATTGCTATTTGTTGCTATCTTCATTTATGATTGGACAACTTTCAAAAACTCTCAAGCAATCCGGCTTGTTCCTTATATATTTAATTCTTTCTACAAATATGAATATTCATATCATATTTCAATAAATAAAATGAATATTATATTATTATTATTTTCTTTAATTTGCATTAATGTAATTTATTGTTCTAAATTAAATGTTCCACGTGTATTATTACCGATTTTCGAAAAGTTAAATACAAATTTTACATTAGAAGTCAGTGAAGGCGGCTGTTATAAATGGTAAGAGTAAAAAAGTCATATTATATTATAGTCTAATATATTTTAACAATATTATCAGGACATCCACCAGAGAAGATATAGTGCAATTGCACATGATAGAGTCAGATATCAAAAACGGTTGTTCGGCAAAAGCTGTAATCTCAGCCACAACGAGAGATCCTAGTCGTCAAACAGCAATTGTGATTGCTAAAGAAATTCATTCTGAACAAATTCTTCGTTGCGATATTTTGGTGGATGTAATACATTCGTTACAAATTATCACAACGACTAGAGAACTTTATGTTGAAGAAGCTCCAGAAGCATTTGAAGTCAGAGCTTATGACAATCAAGGTATATATTGAATGCAATTTCATTATTATTTCTATCATATTTAATCTGTGAAAATATGAAAGACCAATCAAGTTGAAGTTGTCAAATTTCTGCTATTGGGCCTAGCTTCCTCACTTCCTCGGAGCATTTTAGTAAAATTTATATTAAAGTCAGGATTATTTGCAAACAAATGATTTATGAACTTTATAAAATCTTAATTTTCTTTTTAAGGAAATGAATTTACTAGTCTTGAAGGAATTGAATTTTCCTGGAGCCTTGAGCAATCCGATTCAATTCTACGATTTATAACTTTCCAAGATTCACCTTATGAAACCCCTCCAAGCGTTGCTTCATTTGATTCTATAGGATTGCGTGGACATATAGCTCTTCTTGAGGGGGTTAAAACAGGAGCTGCTAAGGTATACTTATTTATTTTTAAGCGAAATATTAATAGAATATAAAATCATATCACTTCTTTTTATTCTAGGTGTCTGTTTGTCTACCACATCCTGAATACATTAATCATATCAATTCTGTTGATGTTGATTTATTGGTCGTTGCAAATCTTATTCTTTCTCCCAGTGATGTTCATATCATGCCAGGGGATACTGTACAATTTCGTCTTTTACAGGTAATAAAAATAATTTGTATAAGAATTTTTATTAAACTTATACTTATGGTATCCAAATATATATATTAGGTTAAAATTTGATTTATTTGATATGTCCAGCGCAGCCAAATAAAATGTCTCTGTAGGCTCTTCCAGGGTGACGTTGAGTTCAATTTTTTTTTTTTTTTTTTTATTAATCCATTCGGCCAAAGGCCATCGGTTTACAAAAAGAAACTTAACAATATAGTAAATGCCTAACAATATAAAAAATTAATAAAAAATTACATAAATAAGTAAAATAACATGAAATAAAACAAAAACTTTCAAATAAACAAACCAAGCTATAAATATAATAAAATATACAAAAAACTTGACAATAAATAAATAAATATATATAATTTTAATCTTCTTCTGTCCTCGCCTTATTCCTGCGGGGTCGGCGGACCTAATTTTTTCCTCAAACGCTATCTTGAGTTTTTGCGACTAAGAAGGGTAAAACAGGCCGGCCCGTCGCACGGTCTGACGCTTGTTGGAAAGAGGAAGGAAGAGACAGACATACAAAGTAGCCTACAGAAGGACTGTCTGTCCCAGCTCGGGCAGCTCGTGGTCGCCATCCCCGTACCCACAAGATGTGGCTCCCTTAGAGAAAATATATATATAATTTTAATATGAGGCTATATTATTATTTGTCGATAAAACTGTCGGCATTTGAGACCATATAGATTTTCATTATTATGATTCCTCACATACAAATAGATCTTTATTGGGGTTTTTTTTTTATTCTTGTGCATGTTATCCAACCATGATTTCCATGACCAAACAACAAACAATATTTTTATCTTTATTGGGGGTCTTAACTTTTCAAATACACTGTAATATGTTCCGGTTGCAAATCATATTTCAATAAAACTGAGTATGGCATTACTCACCAGTCTAAAACTATCAGTAAGAGGCGGCAACGATTAAGGAAATATTTTTTTTTAAATAATTTTGAAATAAATAATACATTTTCTCATGATTTGCAGGTTCGTCACGGAAAGCTAATTGAACTTTCTCTTCCCTCAAATGAATATAATTTAAAACTTGTCACTGATGATAAAAAGTTAGCAAGTTTTAATTCAAAAACTGGTCTTCTTGTTGCTCAACAAAGTGGAAAAGTCAAGGTATTTTTATATAAAAAAAGATTTATATAACTTTATACTGATTTAATTAATTTTTATTAATTTTTTTCAGGTAACCGTTTCAGGTGTTCAACCACCCTCTGCTTCTGTTACAATTTCTTGGCCTGCTGAAATAAGACTTGCAAGATTACCTGATCGTCGATGGATTGCAGCTTTAAAAGAAAAATGTCAAATTATTACAGAATTATTTGACAGGTTGCTATATATATATATATATATATATTTCATATGTACTCATACAAAGTGTATATTAATTTAAATAAATTAAATATTTTTTATTTCTAGTGAAGGTCATCGGTTTCATTTAGGACCTAATACCAGAGTCACAATTCAAGCTCCAAATTCATTTCATGTTACCTCAAGATTAGCAAATGGCACTGGACTCGAAGGTTCTCCTCTTCGCATTGGGTCTGCACTTTTTCATGCCGAACTTCTACCTCCCCCTAGTTTATCACAAAGTTCATCCAAACCGCCAAATCTCTCAGCGAAGGAGACACTTCAAGTTTATGACGTTGTTGAAATCAAGCCTCAACGTCTCATTATACCAGTTGATCCTATTTTAAAACCAAAGTATGTATCTTGCGATTTTACTTTTATTTTTAGCCTTTAACGAAATGGTTCTCAAAGAGAGGCGGGATTGGAAGAGATCTAAATGGGCGTTTTTTAGTCAAAGACAATCCTTGGGAGCTTTGAGGACTGACCACTACCTTCATGGGCTAATGAATTTTTTTCTGACACCATTTATAACTTTCTGTTAAATAATGAAAAAATATTATTATTGGAGTTTTTAATTATAGATCACATTTTGTATTAATTATTTATTAAAAATATAAATACCTCACAACGTTTTGACTACTTATTCTACAGTCGTTTTCAAGTATTTTGTGCACTTGCTCAGACTCGGTGAAGTGAACTAACCTCTAAGGGACCATAACGTTTATTTGCACTTGAAAATGACAGCAGAATAAACAGTCGAAACCTTGTACATTATTTATACTTTTAATAAATAATTGATACAAAATGTGGTTTATAATTAATAATAATAATTATAACCTCAAAAGCTTTAATAAATATATTCGAGATAAATATAATGAAAAAACCCTATATTTAAATAATAACTCTTGTATTGTAGGCATATTCAGGCCAAATTTATTTCCACTATATAGCCGACGTTTCGGTAGTTAAAACGCCTCCCTTTTTCAGAACTATTGTGATGTTAAAAATGTATCCTTACTTCCTTAATAAGACCTCTTTTTGTCTTTTAGGTATGATGTTAAGTTTCAAGCTTTTGGTGGAGACGGAAGATATTCTTGGACAAGTTCTGAACCTGGATGGGCTACAATTTCAGGGAGCGGAATTAATGGTTTACAGGCCCTAAGTATCATTGCTTCTAGGGTAGATAACTCAGCTTTTGTGACAGCAGCCCAAAGTTCTCATCCGCCCAACGCTGCTCAAGCTGAAATTATATTAGCTGGAATATCAAAAATAAGACTTTTAAGATATCCTAAATTTGAAACATTAGTGGGCTCCGATTTAAGAATATACATAATTGCTGAGGTATTTCATATTCACGTAATTAATTATTTCAAAAAATAAATTTTCTTTTATTTTGCAGACAGAATCAAAGGATACTTTTTCTCACTGTCATCGTCTTAATGTAGCAATTCGAGCAGAGTGTTCCACTTTCTCACTTCTTTACAATGCTAGTTATTTAAATGAAATTGAACATGATGCTCCTCCGGAAGCTTGTGCCAGTTTTGATTTACAAGCTTACTCTTCAGGCATTTGTCATGTAATACAATATTTAATTTATAAAGATTATATTTTATATTTTTATTATAAGAAAATTTTTAAATTTTAGATCATTGTCTCCCTTTTGGGGGGTGATCGTCAACCATCTGCTGAAACAATCATAGCAGCATATGATCCTTTAATTGTCATGTATCCTCACAATGCTTTTACAGCTCTGGCTTTAGGAACGTCAAGGTACTATCAATAATATATTTTTTTCAGCTTAAAATATAATAGATTTTAAAACAATTTTCGTTTGCAGACAATTGGTTTTTACTGGAGGTCCGCGACCTTGGCTTTCTCCTCCTGGAAATCATACAAGACAACTTTTTGTTGAGGATAAAGATATTCAAAACGATAATATCAACGTTCAAGATACTATTCTTAGAGCTGATGAAGAGGTATTTTAATTTAGCGTTCATATACCTATCTTAAGGGGCTTATAGAGGCAAAGCTGTTCGCATGTTTTGCCGCTAAGATGGCTTTAGGGGTCTTAAAAAGTGAAAAAGCCAAAAGCTGAACTATTACAAAAAATTTTTATAAGTGATCATAATGCTGGCTGTTAAACTAGCCCGCCATCTTTTGCAAGAGTGCTGAACTATTTGGGCGTTAATTTTTAAATAAATCTGAAAGCAATTTATTTTTGACTTTATTTAATTATTATAGGTTGGATAATGATTTTTACATTTTTAGATATAAAATAAAAATTACAATTTTCATAATAGAGTTTTTTTTGCAATTTTCTATAAATATAAAAAAAATATTTTTGAATTAAGCGTAATTTTAATAAAAAAAAAGCATTCTATTATGTACGAATTTAAATCATTTATAAAAAAACCTCATAAAAAATTCTTTATAATGCCTCAGTAATTTCGGACTAAAGATTCAATGTGGCCTTCTTAATTTTGAAGTCCCTTAAAACCGACATATTAAATCAGTTAATAAAATTACAAATATTCTAATATATATTTAACTTAAAAAATTACCGGAAACCATTGTATGTTTATAATACTTTCTTTTAATTATTTTTCATTTAAAAAATTATTTTTCTTTTTTTTTAGGAATTGTCTTTACCTGGCCTTTATGGATATCGAGTTCTTTGTCGACGTTTGGGTGAATCCAAAGTTATTTTTCGAATTGGGAATGCGCTCGGTTCTATTATAAATCACAATGAAATATCAGTTAATGTAATTTGTACTAAACCACGAACTGCATTATTAGAACCAGCAATGCCAGTGCCTGAAGGTTGCCCTCCCATTCAGGCTCGAGATGAAAATACTATTAGGGCAGCTTGCCGAATGCCTTATAATCTTACATTTACAATTCGAGATGCTGAAGGACATATAGTTGATAATATTACATCATTACATATCGATTGGAGAGCTGAAAATGTAATTCTTCATGGAGAGAAAACAGCTTTAACTACTAATGCGGCTTTAGCTAAAGTTCAAGAACCAGGCGGCGTTTTAGAATTAATCAAGTAACTATCTAATATTTGTTTTTATTAAAAGCCTCTTATAAAGCTTTTTGACATATTTTTTAAGCCCAGGGCTCATCCTTATTTTTCTAAATAACCTTTTTCCATTATACCTTATGGAATTGAGGTGAGCTGATTTATTTATTTGCAATTTTTTTTTTTTTAGTGAAGAACATGGAGGTATTATACAGCCTGCAGGATATGTTCAGATTGTTTACCCAACATGTGGAGGAACATCAAAATTTCAACTGGTTGCTAAAGTAACTGGTTATAATGTAACATCTCTACGTATTCAGAAAGTTGCAGCTGAATATCCTCCTTTCGCAGTTCAGGATGATCAAGGGTATTCAATTTTAATTTATTTAATAATTATTATAATAATACCTGAAATCTGTTTTTTTACTTTCTCTCACCTCCAAACTCTCCATTGGAAAGTATTGGATTCATGTCAAAAATTCGATGTCGAGATTTTTATGGTCCCCTGAATCCAAAAAAGTGGTTTTCGCGACATGATCTGTCTGTGTCTGTCTGTCTGTGAACATTTTGTCAAGAACAGAAAGAGCTAGGAGGTTAAAATTTTATATTTAAGTTAGGCACCATCCTGGGACGTGAGACGAAGCTTTTGAACATAATTAGCCAAAAAGTACGGGTACTTTACTGATGTAATTTTTCAGTTTTTTTTTTTTATTTTCTCAAAATTTGCTTCAACCTTTTTGTTTAAAATTCAAAAATCAATTGTTTTTTTAGATGCTCTTTAAAATGTATACCCATGCTTTTTCTACTTGTGATTATTTATATTATTTCTATATTATATAGAGGTTTTTTAATGGGAACCTTCATGGTTCAAACCTGGAAAATTACCTATAAAGATTTTCATTTTCTTTTATAAAAACAATGAAATAATCAGAAGTAGAAAACGCATGGGTGGGACTTAATTTTGTCCCTCAGTGTACATCCGCGGATAGTCAAATTGAGACCCCGGAACCAAACCATACCAACTAGCACACGTACCGGCACCATACCCACCACTAACCTACTTCTTCCTAGATCTCAAAGGCAAACTCATATATATAATTTATAAATATATCTAAAGATAAATCAATAAATCTAATTTATACTTTTTTTCAGATATGAAACAACACCACTTATTCAAGCATCTATAACACTTGTTCTTTTTGCACCTGCCAAGATTACACCAAACAAAACGACAATTTTACATTCCTCTGAAGTACTTGAGCCTACAAGATTGCACGTTTCTCATGGATCTGGATATTTTAAAGTAAATATTAAAACTAAAAGAACGAATTTTCGGAAGAGATTTGAGTTTTAGATTTTCAAATCTTAGAGCTCTTCGAACTTCCTGAAAGTAAAAGAATATATAAGGTTTGTTCGTTTCACTTGCCATGATAAAAAGTGTTTTGGTCAAAAGGTGCATGTTTTGCTAGCTTGAAATTAAACGAAACGAATAGAATCCAGTGCAAAATGTGTAAATTATACTGCAATGGCAAGGAAAACGAACAGATCTAATACTTATTTAAAAAAGTCAGAAAAATTAGATTTTGGGAGAAAATTCTATTTCTAGATTATAATTCTCTTAATATTCTTTTATTTTTTTATTTCTTAAATTAATATTTTATGTTTTTTGAAAAAATAAAAATTTTATAATGATTATTATTTTTAGATGCGTGTGTCCACCAAAGAGATTGCTAAAGTCTTTTTGAAACCAATTGGAGACAGCGGTGGTGTTGAAAAAACAATTGAATTAATTTCCCAAAAAGATGGAATTGTAAATCTTGCTCTTGTTGATCTTTGCCTTAGTGATCCATCAACATATGCACAAGCTGAAATTCGTATAGTATCTATTCAAGCTATTGAGGTAACTATTTACTATCTGTTTATTAAAGCTCTTGTAGTTTACAATTTGTGAAGTGGCTGTTGTATTTCAACAATAAGTTATGTAGCAGGGAGCCAGGTAATAAGCCTCTAAGAAAAATGAAACTCAAGAGTAGTGGATTGAGTTTCATATCGTAGAGGCTTATTACCTGGCTGTCTGCTCCATCACTTATTGCTTTTGTTATTTGTATTATTATTATTATGGGGTTTTTAATTATACCACATTTTGTTATTAATTATTTATTAAAAACATAAATACTGTACAACGTTTTGACTGCTTGTTCTGCAGTCGTTTTCAAGTACTCTGCACTTGATCCGATTCAGGCGAACTAACCTCTAAGGGACTGTTACATGCATTTTATATACGACATCAGTCCCATCTACAGTCATTCCTATGAAGTTAGACACAAATTTTCGCGACATCTACACTCATTCCAAAGAAGTTAGAGACAATCATCAAAGTAAGTGTTTACATAAAAAGCATGATGATACAATGAGTTTTTTGAATTTGAATTTTTAACATAGAAGGTAGAAAATATTATTATTAAATTATTGCAATAAAATAATACAATAATCAAACCTTGATATCTAATTCATTTTATTAAGCCTATATTCATATTCTTTGTTAATATTATTTGGATATTTATTAATTTCTATAGGCTCTTTGACTTTTAAACGTTGTACAGTATTTATATTTTTAATAAATAATTAATACATAATGTGGACTATAGTTAAAAAAACTTCCATAATATTTACTATATAATCACTGCATTAATGGGTTTTTCTTATTTACCCTTAATTTCTCTAGGTTGATATGCCAGATAAAGTTGAACTCGGTCGAAAAATTGTGGCGCATATAAAATTAATCGATGCTGATGGCGAAATCATTCCTCCGGAATCCCTGTCATCCTCGGGAATTCAAGTTGAGATTGCTGATGAAAATATTGCATCCGCCTCCCCAGGAGTTGCTAATTCGCACACCTTTTTATTGTCAGGAGACTCTTTGGGAACAACTAGTGTGATTTTTAAAACTCATAAAATAGTTAGTTCTCCACAATCTTTAATGGTTTTCCCAGCTCTTCGACTTCATCCTAGAAATATCACTTTACTTGTTGGAGCATCTTATCAGGTATATTCTTTTATAGATTTTTAAAAAAATATTTTTTTGTATTTATAAATTAGAAAAGAAGTGAGATTGTTTGAGATGTAACTAATATATTTAAAATTATAAATATTTTTTCGTTTTTTTTCTCTTTATAGATTAGTTACACAGGTGGACCTCAGCCCCTTGGTCGAGTCGATTTTTCCTTAAGTCAATCGGATATCGTTGATATCGTAAATGAAAATTTAGTAAAAGGCTTAACGCCAGGCCAAGTAACCCTTTCTGCTCGTGCTATATTGCCCTCCGGTCAACGACAAGCAACAACACAAGTGAGTTAATCTTTTTTTTTTTAATTTGTTTAAGGCGGTTTAGGAGGCAAGCTGTTCGCATGTTTTTGCTGAAAAGATGGCGTTAGGGGTCTTAAAAATTTAGCCAAAAACCCCAACTATTACGAAAATTTGCCAACAGATGGCAGGATGGTAGGACTATATTTCATCTCATGAATTTGTTTGATTTTCATTTATCTTTTAATAATGAATAGTTTATAAACTAGTGATGAGAAGTGGCTGTAGACTTTGAATTGGGTATAGGAGACTTTGCAGCCAAGGAAATTAAATAAAAAACTTATTTAATTAATTAATCGTCGACATTTTGGTCGCAAGTCACGACCTTCCTCAGGATGATTAATTGTTAGAATACAAGGTTGACAGTATTATATTTACGGTCCATTGATTGTAATAAGTCATAAGCGAACAAGTCACTCTTAATACATATAGCCCAATTAAAAATTGTATAACTTACAATGATAATTAAGAAAAACATATAACCAAGTATTTATTAATTTAAATAAGCGAAAAATGTAGGTACCGCCGGGAGTTGCACCACGGATCTTGTCGATTTACGCTCAACATGCCCTACTGTTGGACCACAGTACGCACTCGCTTATTTAAATTATGATAGATCGCTGATTTCAGTCTACTAGAGAAACGCCGCTCTAATCAAGCGTTCAGATTTCTCCGTTGCTGAGGCGCGATCTAGATGGACGTTTTGAGAAATTAACTCAATTATGCAATTAATAAATAAAGAATTATATATATCATGTGTTGGTCCATGAGGTAATTATGAAAAACATATAACCAAGTATTTATTAATTTAAATAAGCGAAAATGTAGGTACCGCCGGGAGTTGCACCACGGATCTTGTCGATTTACGCTCAACATGCCCTACTGTTGGACCACAGTACGCACTCGCTTATTTAAATTATGATAGATCGCTGATTTCAGTCTACTAGAGAAACCCGCTCTAATCAAGCGTTCAGATTTCTCCGTTGCTGAGGCGCGATCTAGATGGACGTTTTGAGAAATTAACTCAATTATGCAATTAATAAATAAAGAATTATATATATCATGTGTTGTCCATGAGGTAATTATGAAAAACATATAACCAAGTATTTATTAATTTAAATAAGCGAAAAATGTAGGTCGCGGGAGTTGCACCACGGATCTTGTCGATTTACCTCAACATGCCCTACTGTTGGACCACAGTACGCACTCGCTTATTTAAATTATGATAGATCGCTGATTTCAGTCTACTAGAGAAACGCCGCTCTAATCAAGCGTTCAGATTTCTCCGTTGCTGAGGCGCGATCTAGATGGACGTTTTGAGAAATTAACTCAATTATGCAATTAATAAATAAAGAATTATATATATCATGTGTTGGTCCATGAGGTAATTATGAAAAACATATAACCAAGTATTTATTAATTTAAATAAGCGAAAAATGTAGGTACCGCCGGGAGTTGCACCACGGATCTTGTCGATTTACGCTCAACATGCCCTACTGTTGGACCACAGTACGCACTCGCTTATTTAAATTATGATAGATCGCTGATTTCAGTCTACTAGAGAAACGCCGCTCTAATCAAGCGTTGGTTATATGTTTTTCATAATTACCTCATGGACCAACACATGATATATATAATTCTTTATTTATTAATTGCATAATTGAGTTAATTTCTCAAAACGTCCATCTAGATCCCCTCAGCAACGGAGAAATCTGAACCTTGATTAGACGGCGTTTCTCTAGTAGACGAAATCACGATCTATCATAATTTAAATAAGCGAGTGGTACTGTGGTCCAACAGTAGGGCATGTTGGGTAAATCGACAAGATCCGTGGTGCAACTCCCGGCTACTTTTTCGCTTATTTAAATTAATAAATACTTGGTTATTGTTTTTAATTACCTCATGGACCAACCTGATATAATCTTTATTTAATGAAATTAAATATAATACTGTCAACCTTGTATTCTAACAATTAATCGTCCTGAGGAAGGTCGTGACTTGCGACCGAAACGTCGACGATTAATAATTAAATAAGTTTTTTATTTAATTTCCTTGGCTGCAAAGTCTCCTATACCCAATAGTTTATAAATATTATTACATATTATATATCATTTATAACATCATGAAAACATATAAATATAGGCTAATAAGTGATCCGATAATAAAGGCTGTTAGTCTAGCCTGCCATCTTTTGCAAGAGTGCTGAATTATTTGGCCGTTAATTTTTAAATAAATACTAAATTTATTTTTGACTTGGTCACCTCTTTAATTATTAAGTCGGATATTACGGTAATGATTTTTACATTTTTAAATTTGAAAAAAAAATTACAATTTTCACAATAGTTTTTTTTTTTGCATTTTCTATAAATATAAAAAAAAATATTTTTTAATTAATCGTAATTAAAAAAAAAGCATTCTATTAATTAAAATGCTCCCAAATTTTACATAATTTAAAAAAAAAACACATAAAAAATACTATAAAATGCCTCAGAAGTTTCCGACTAAAGATTCACTGTACTCCTGAAGCCCCTTAAAGTCTTTTTTGGCTATGACTCCCTATTTATCTCAATTTATTAGTAGCCAAATCAATCGAAATAAATTTTTTCATCTTAAAATGAAAAAAAGTAATTGTTGAAATTTATAAAATTTCTAGGATTCAATTGAAATTCGTGTTGTCCCATTACACGAAATTGAAATTCGTAGTCCAACTGTTCACCTACGTAATGGAGCGATCACACCAATATGGGCAGTTGGAATTGGAGGCGGAGAAGAAATATCACCTTTAATTCTTGGCACGCTTCAGCCTAGTATTCTATTTTCTTGGAGAGCTGATCCTGGTAATATTATTATAAAAAAAACATTCTTAAATTTATATTAACTTGAAATGAAATATTTTAGGAGATTTAATAACAATCAGAAATCGCTTTAGAGGAGCTCCAACTTCTCCTGAAGATGCCGTCTCAATGATTTTAGTGGCCAATAAACCCGGCCGCTGTTTAATTCAATTAAATGCCACAGTTCCTACAAGCATGCTTGTAGATTCAACTCGCATCCATTCGGGATTCGTAGAATTAAGGGCTACTCTTGATATTTGGGTAAGTTGATTAAGTTGATTAGATATTCTAATTCTAAGAATAATCTGTTTAATAACAAATTATTTGTATTAATAGGTCGAACCACATCTCCATTGGGAACGGCCAATTCCTGATAATGGAATCCATACTATTGTTGTTGGTCCAGGAGCTACAACCACTTTAAATACTAATTTGGAAGGGACTTCTTATTTTGTTGATGGAAATAGCATCACCGTTGATAAAAATGGAATTTTACGTGCTGGAACTAAACCTGGAATTTCTAAGGTTTTTATCTTATCTTGTGTTTTTCAAATTGTGGTTCTAATTTTTTAAGAAGTTATAGATTTTAGAAACTTTTAATTGAAAGGCTAGGATAGACGTGGGAGGGTCGTAGTTGACTTTAAAGAGTGCTGAGCAATATTTTGAAAATTTTTTATTGATTATAATTTAGGTAAATTAATTCTAGAATTCTTTATCGTATAATACAACAATTTTAATAATAAAAAGCAGGCAATGGGCGAACGTATGATATAGATGAAAGGCAGCCATTAAGAACTAATTTCGGCCAATTTTTCCAGACTTATTCAGAACAGATTTTCCGAATAGAAGTTAAGAAGAACCTTGCCTTATATTTTTCATAATAAATTTTAAGTACTTGCTTAAAGTTGTGGCTGTGATGTGTTTATAATGAAGGGATGGAGATAGACAAATTGGAATGCTCGAGGTTCAATAAACTCCCAGAATAAAACGACCATATTAATTCAGACCGAAACGTCTTTTTCTTGGAGTTTTATTGAATCTCGATCATTCCAATTTGACTGGTATCTCCAACCCTTCAGAATAATTTTAAGTTATTTTGGAAGAAGGGGCATAGACGTAAGATTTTACCATTTTTGTACAAATTTTGTTTTTGTTTTGTCAAATTCAATATGTTTTTGCTTGCCAAACCGATATGTGTTTGCTTCTAGATGTTTTTTTAGTGCTAGTCTTCCTTGACTTATTAAATCTACCATTGGTTATTTAAAATTGGCCAAATTTAGAAATCAGAACATTCATTTCATTATATCTGGTAATATTACTCTAGTTTAAAACTTCAAGAGGGCCCTCAGGCTTGGTGTAGAGGTTAGCGTGCTAACCTCGTATACCAAAAGTCGCGGTTTCGGACCCCAGGCAGTCCAAATATTTTATTTAAACCATTTGGATACCAAATGGCTTAAATAAGAATGCCTGGACCCCCAATATGAATATTAATCAAAGTCTTATATGACCTGAGTTGCCGAAAAGACTAGACTGTGTGAATGTGTGTGAGTGTGAATTCAAAAAAGTGTGTTTAAAAAAAAAAAACTTTAAAATAGCTAAATATCTCAACTAGTAGATTTCAGACACAAAATTTGCAAATCTGGAAAATTTCAATGTTATTTTAATATACTATGATTACTATACTCTAAATAATCCTTTCTCTTCATAGGTTACAGCGCTTTCAAGTACGCTGAGTGAAGCTGCTCATTCTGTGACTTCCCTTCTTGTTCAAGTTCGTCCAGTGGCTTATATCTCTATCATAGTTAAAAGTAGTTCACAATTAGCAAATTCTAAAGGATTACCTCGAGGAGCACATTTACAACTTGAAGTAATTTATCATGAATCTGCTGGTACCCAAATGACCGCCATAGCATCTTCAGATCTGCGTTTTGATATTTCAAGAGTTGATTATGCTAGGTAGATATTCCTAATAAATTTTCTTCTATTTCCATAAATTCCAATAAGACAGATTAAATATTTTTAGCTTTAAGACCCATTCATTCACTTTTGAAATTAATTATGAATTAATTTACTATTTCAGGGTAAGAATTGGTCCCGAAAATGGAACTCTATTAGTTGATCTTGATCAAAAAGGCATAACGATGTTGCGAGTTTGGGATGCTCGAAATGATATTGAAGACTTCATAAAGCTTAGGGTGGCGCCAATGATACAGCCTGATAAGGTAGGCAGTTTATTATTCAAAATGGCAGTAAAATAGAAAAAACATAAATAAAATCTTAACTCAAATAACCAATTATTTTGTTTTAAATAAATTTTTTTTTTAATTTCTCTGATTTTAAAAGCTTCTCTTTTTTTTAAATATTGTTACGATATATATTAATGCTTTGATTTTGGCAACCTAAATATTCCACGCCCATGATCCTTAGCTCAAGAAGAAGATATTAACTTCTCATGACTGGAGTTCAGGACTAGCTTCCCGTCTCAAGCGAGAAAAATTTATTTCTTTATTAAAGCTTTTGTATTTTGTATTATTATTATTATGGGAATGTTTAATTATAGACCACATTTTATATTAATTATTTATTAAAAATATAAATAATGCTTATTCTGCAGTCATTTTCAAGTACAGCTCTAGCTCCGACTTAAGGGAACTAACCTTTAAGGGCAGTCACGTGCATTTTATACACAACGATGACAGTACCATCAACAAAAAGCATGATCTTACAATAAGTTTTATTTTTTTAATGTACAAAATATTATTATTAAATTATTCCAATAATATCTGTAATGCAATAATCAAACCTTAATGTCTAATTAACATTTTTCTCATATGTATGATGTTACAATAAGTTTTTGGAATTTGATTTTTTAACAAAGAACAGAAAACTTTTTGTAACATCATGCTTATTATGTAAACACTTGCTTTGATGATTGTGTGTAACTTCATAGGAATAAGTGCAGATGGCGCTAAAGTTTGTGTCTAACTTCATTGGAATGACTATAAATGGCTAAATGGCGCTGACGTCATTTTATGTAAAATGCATGTAGCCGTCTCTTAGAGGTTAGATCTCTTGACGGAGACACAATTCCACCATTCAGTTGTATTAAAAACGTCAAATAACTTTGTGTAATTATATATCAGGGGTGGCCAAGCTACTCGATAGTCCGAGCCATTTTTCAAAATTTGAAATTTTTCGCAAGCCGCAATTAAATACGTATTTAAAAGGTATACAAAAAAGGTATTAAAAAAAATTTTTTTCAGAAATTATATTTATTTAAAACAGAAATAAAAGTACAAAATATGTGTATTGAATTTAAATATTAAAAATTAAACACATTTATTTTACTTCTCTTGATAATTCTTTAAAATTTGGTGAATAATGTGACAGCGCTTCTCAGTGACATTTATTGAGAGCCACAAATAATCCTTCAAGAGCCTCATATGGCTCTGGAGCCGCAGGTTGGCCACCCCTGTTATATATAAATAAAATATATATATATATGTCGTAGACAGATCGTGAAATTAGACAGTTCATGAACTGTCTAGACATTTCATGAACTGCAGCCAGATCGTGTAATGGTCAAACAGTTACATGATCTGGCTAAAAATTTTAGACAGTTCATGAAATGCAATTGGGCCTTAGACAGATCGTGTAATGCTCGAGAATTACATGAAATGTCTAAATTTTTTAGGCAGTTCATGAACTGCCTAACAGCAGTTTTGCCGATCGTGTACTGATTGCAATTTAATTCAATAAATCTAAAAAAAAAATTTTATTTTTTCGAAAATCAAAAAAAGGGCTTCTATAAGTTGTAGATATTTTAAATAGCTTTAATTTAAAAAAAGTTGAGGTAGATAGCTTCAAATTTGTGGCTGCTGGAATCTCCCAAAATTAGAACCCCGAGACGCGCACCTTAACTCAAGATTTACAAAGTGAGGGAGATTTGGAAAATTCAGTAATCGATAATAATAATAATATTGAAAAAAATTGACTTTTTTCGAGATCTTTATTTGCTTTACAAACAGTACACGATCGGCAAAACTGCTGTTAGGCAGTTCATGAACTGCCTAAAAAATTTAGACATTTCATGTAATTCTCGAGCATTACACGATCTGTCTAAGGCCCAATTGCATTTCATGAACTGTCTAAAATTTTTAGCCAGATCATGTAACTGTTTGACCATTACACGATCTGGCTGCAGTTCATGAAATGTCTAGACAGTTCATGAACTGTCTAATTTCACGATCTGTCTACGACATATATACAGTATATATAAATTTTATAGAATGAACCATTGAAAGATTGGATTATCATGTTGAATGTCTTTGTACTCTAAACAAAATTTTTTGCAGTCTACTGTTACTGCTGGCGATATAATTTGCTTTTCAACAACTCTGGAAGATGAAACAACGTCTGGAGGCTGGTCAAGTGATCAATCTTCAATTGTTCGACTTAACGAGATCTCTGGCTTAGCTCAGGCAATTGGTGTTGGTCATGCAATTGTAAGAAAATCTCTTGAGGACTCTTCAGATCAACAAACCACGGCTGCTGTTCGTGTAGAACCAGTACAACAATTACTTTTTCAAAGAGAGGTAAATTTTTTTTTAATTTAATATAAAAAAAATACTTAAAAAATATTTCACACTTAAATTTTTTTTTTTAGAAAATCCGTAAACCCATGATTTTAACTGAAGTGGAAGACTTTGAAATACCTGTGTCTGTTCTTCCAAGTCCATCTAATATTCACGGCTGTAAGGGCAAGAAGAATATTTACGAAGAAGAGATAATTATTCCATTTAGTTGTCATGCTTCTCCAGAAGATTATTTTACTGCTAAATCATATCTCAATATTTCCGCAGGTAACTTTATTTTAATCAATCTTAAAATATTCTTCTTGGATTAGTTATAAATGTTCTAAAGAAAGTTCTATCTGAATAAAACTCAATAACATTCCATTTGACGAATCTTTTTCTTAATTATAAAATTTTTCAGGTTGGTTTTCATGTATCTTAGCTGCAAGTGGAACAGCAGCTGCAGGAAATTTAAATGAAGCTAATGTGACTGTTTGGATTGACCCTCTCTCATCTTTAACTTCATCTACTAACGGAGACCAAATCGTTATTCCCTTTCTATCAGCTATTAGACCTTCTTTAAATGAGATTCCTCTTGCTGCTGAATCAGATTGGCAGGTAAAAATTTTTAAATATAGATATACCCATATATATATATAAGTTAAAAGACTAGCTAGTTACCCAGACCTCGTTAGTTTTAAATATAGATAAATATATATATATATATTGATACATAAGTTAAAAGTAGTGTTCGCGCCAGAATCTATCAGGTCGCGAACTCACCGTCAGAGCGCTCCACACACACTAGGAGAGTTGACCGGAAACGCCTTGATGGCGTACCCGCATCTATGAGGGAAGCCTCCCACGCTCCCTACTGTGCATTCTGCTTCCGGACACGCGCGTGGCTCTCCGGACAAAATCGCTCGCAGCAGTCGGCCGACACCCCCTTTTTTTTGGTTTCAAGCATCCCATTGCAAAACCTACCACTCTTTGGTTTCAAGCCCTTTCGTGCTAACCAACCCTTGGTTGATGCCTTTGTGCTAGACCACTCCATCTGAGCCCTGGCGGACTCACATTCATTAGATACTCATCTTTCCCATTCTCATATTGCTTCCACATCCCATTTTATTCATCCTTTATTTATCCACCCAAAACCGGCGTGGCCATTATTTATTATATACATCAAGAAGTGTATTTTTATTTGTGTGATTAAAGTTTTTGTTATTATTTTTGTTAAAAATACGGTGTACTTCTTTTCCCCGTTTTCCTAGGAATCCACATTTGTTTGAAGGAGCGTTTCCATATACAGTCCGCTACCTATATCTCTATTACCATCTTTCTAATATCTCCTTCAGGCACTAACACTATTTTTTGATCCTGTTCGAGCCCGATACTTTTTTTTTCCCGTCGATTTCCGACCAATTTTGAGCCATTTCCTCGAAAACGGAAAAAAGTACATCGTCAACGCGGTCGTCGTGACCACTGTGGAAGCAATCATAACGGGACTTCTTATCAACCGCCATTTTTGTTGTTTTCGTAAGCTGAGTTGCGTTTCTCTCAGTGTTACCAACGCAAAAACATAGTGTCGTTTAGTGACTTTTAGTGACTTTCAATTTTAACAGTTGGCTAACATGGCTGTCACCAATTTGACTGATGTCGCTCGCGCTTTACGAGCTGTCAGCCTCGAAATAACTCGATTAGAGAAGTATGAACTTAAAGAACATTGTGAATGCGAATTAGTAAACCAATTATCAGCTAAACAAAGGGAAATATTATATTCTCTTTCCCTAGCTATAGTTGAAATCACTGAGCCCTTAGAACTGGATGACGAACCGCAGGAGAGTGCACAAACATCGGCCCTTCTTAATCGCCTAGATAAGTTATCTATTAAACTTATGCAATCAAAATCTCCTACCGATCCTGTCAGTCCAACTTCTTGTCATCATGTTTCTCAAAATACTATTCGCCTGCCCAAATTGGATCTTCCTTCGTTCAACGGCGACGTAACGAAATGGGGTGAGTTCTCAGACTTATTCCGCTCCGCCGTCCATGGAGCCCAAATCTCTCCCTCTCAAAAGCTAGCCTATCTCAAATCGTGTTTGAAAGGTGAGGCTCATGTCAACAGCATAATCGCCAATCTTCCTTTGGAAGATGAAAATTATGAAATCGCGCTAGATCTACTACGAGCTCGATATGAGCGCCCACGAGACATTCTCTATCAGATTGTGGATAGTCTATTAGAATACCCAGCCATGACATCGCCTTCCCCTTCTTCGCTCCGTCAGCTATTAAATGTCTTTGATCAAGCCATAGCACAGTTAAAAGTGATGGAACATTTTTACTCGGAAGATAATATTTTTATAACCAGGCTTATTTTACTCAAAGTTGACAAGACCATAGCTCAGCAATGGCTGCTGTCTCTTGAGGACGGCGATTGTTCCGCTCCAAGGGTGGAAATGCTACTAAGTTTCCTCGAGAAAGCTGCAAGTTCACTGACTGATACAACACAAGCATCAGGCAGTAAACAAACATCGACTGCAGCGGCAGCAGTAGACGAAGCCTCGGCAACCAGCCCACCAGTCAAGGGAGTAAAATATAAATGTCTCCTTTGTAATGGACCTCATCTCCTGTCCAGATGTTTTAAATATCAAAATCTTTCCATCGAAGAAAGAGTAAAATTAATTTCCAAACACAACCTGTGTTCCAACTGTCTTTCTCCCAGACACGTCCTTAAAGACTGTCCTACAAAAAATTGCCCATTATGTTCTTTAAAGCACCACCGGTCCTTATGTAGCCCAACGGCTCCTTCTACATCCAGTTTTATCTAATTTGATGTCCTAAATAAAACACCTCAAAATTTTAATAATTTTAATTCAATCACTCTTGCCTATAGTTAGAGTAAGAGTCGTCCTCCATTGGACACCGCCACATCGTCTAGGCCATTCCTGACACTGGCTACTAAACATCTATCGTGTCAACGACGTTAGCAAGTAAATAGATCTTTACATCAGCCCAAATGTCATCTCTATCTAGTCATCTGTTTGCTGAAGGAAATTAAAAAAAAAAAAAAAAATAAGGTTCACCTCTCATCTTAACTCTGAGAGAGTTTGAGGTAAGCCCCTGCAATTCAACTACTATGAAAAATTCCCTTCAACAATTGTCCCTGGCTCTGTCAAAGATAAATCTAACCCTTTAGTCTTGGCAGATCCTTTTATATCTCTCTCTAGAAAAAATATATTCTTTATTAGGAATGAATTTATTTGCTAATATTGTTCAAAATATGTCAATGGAGGAAAAATAGGTTTTTAAATGTATGGACATCAATAGAATGAAATTTATTTAGAAATCAGTTAGGCGCACGCGCAGTGAGACTCGTCTGCACAGGCCTCAGTCGGCCAACTGATGAGCGCAGCCACTGGAGCAAATCTTCTCCCTTTGTCTCCCCCCACTCTTCAGGTTGGCCGATCCGGCGCCTTGCTCGTGCGAGCGCTCCGCCTACTCAAGGACAAACAGCTGCTGCTAGCTTCGCTTTCATTTCTCTTCTCGACAAACCCCACTCCAGCTAGACAACAGAACGGTAACACATCTGCCCTTCAGATAAATCGTTTAGGGGATGATCTCGATAAAGATTTGAAAGAAAATAATTTAATTAAATCTAAGGGCTGTTCAGCATTTTTTAAAAAAAAAACATACAGTCGAAAGTCATCAGAACGTTTTGGTTTTATTTTATTTACAACTTTTATAAAAGTGCCCAAAACTTTGATCTACTCAGGACATATTTGTCAAATTTAAATTTCTATTTCATGAGCGAAGAAAAGCCCATATCTAAAACGGCCTATGCAAAACAAACCCAATATTTTGTTCAGATCAAACATATGATCCGAATAAAATATCATTTAACATCTCTATCTCTTGTTAGAACAAAAATCATGTTTTCTCACACTCACCACGGGATGTACAAATAATATGATAAAAGAAAAAAATAAGTAACGCGTTCGTCTATCTTAATTCATTTTATATCCCGTTGGTCTCTCATCTGATACAATAAATTAACGGATCTCATCTGCCAATTACATCCTCATTACTCCATCGATCAAATAAATCTGAATTGTTTAAAAAAAAAATATTTGGCAATAGCAAGGGAAATTACCTTTCAATATACACTTGAAATTTAAACTGTGCGGCATCTCTTACAAGCCTCTGATATAATTTATTAAATAAAAATCAATCCCAGCAAATGGAAGAAAATTCCAGTAAGACCCAAAAATATTGGATGTCTTTTTATTTGAAGGATGTTTTTACACACATTCCCGTTGTGAATGACGTCATAAATATTACCACTGAATTAATGTCATTGTTTGAGAGGAAGATTTTTTTTTTTTTGTTACAACATTCATTTGGAATTTTTTCTACTATCTAAATTAAAAAAAAAAAAAAAAAAAAAAAAAGTCTCATCGACTTAAAAAATTATTTCTGAATCGGATTCCATAAACGGCATGCCTTCTCCAACACTTAAAAAAAAAAAAAAAAATGTTTGCAATCCGCCTAAAGATAATTCAGAAATTTAATTTTTTATAAGTCTCCTCTTAATATTTCCACCAGAAAGAAGCTCTTGACAACATCTCAAAATTTTATGACCTCTTTGGAATATATTTTGCTCATCATCAAATTAAAATTTGATTTCAATATTTTAAAAGCTCAACCTCATGGGATGACTCGCCTCCATCAGACATTCCGAATAAGTGGAGAAATCTTAAATCAACTTATCAAATCAAATTAAATAACTTTAATTATTTTGAGATTTTCCTCTTATTCAAATGCCATTTGCTGTGTATTTTTTATGATTAGAGCGATGCCTCCATCAAAGCCCATTGCGCTAGGTGTATTTATTCTTTCACAATTCTAATAGGGAGATAATTTCTATTGTTTATTAGCTACAATGAATTCTTTGCATCCGAAAAACAATTTCATTTCCGAAATTAACAACGGTTCAACCTAATTCATCCAACCCCGCTGAGCAGGCCACTCGCGGAGGGGATGATTAAGAATTTTCAAAAAAAAAAATCGACATTGGAATGAGTGATAAAATCGTTCAAGTTCTGTTCTAAAACAAGTCGCAGGAAAAACATTTCTCTTTTTGAATAGTTTAGACTTCGTAGTCAAATGTGCGTTCTCGTTCTCTCGTTCGCATGTCGGACGGCACCAACTTCTCATTCAATAAGTGTTTTTTTTTCCTCGACATCGATTTTACTCAAAAAACTTATCAGATATTTCCTTAAATTAAAAATCAATCAAAACAAGAGTAAACCTGAGAATAACAGATATTTGATACCTCAATATCTTTATTCGTTTTTGATATTTTCCATCATTCCCGGATTATTCCTATTCCATATCCCATGGAACCTAATCCGGAGAGGAGGTCTATTTGACTCCTTCCTCCATCTGGGGAGTGACTTCCGTCGCTCTCTCAACGTCTTCACTGAGGACCTCATGTCCTCCCTTCCACTTTCGGTGAATTTTAATATTCACCAACGAGACCGGTCAACTCCTATCCTTCTGTTTCTCACTTTTTAGGCCCGGAGTGTGTTCGCGCCAGAATCTATCAGGTCGCGAACTCACCGTCAGAGCGCTCCACACACACTAGGAGAGTTGACCGGAAACGCCTTGATGGCGTACCCGCATCTATGAGGGAAGCCTCCCACGCTCCCTACTGTGCATTCTGCTTCCGGACACGCGCGTGGCTCTCCGGACAAAATCGCTCGCAGCAGTCGGCCGACACCCCCTTTTTTTGGTTTCAAGCATCCCATTGCAAAACCTACCACTTTTTGGTTTCAAGC
>JAKCPI010012898.1:0-16230 GCA_023213315.1 Euborellia annulipes | reverse complement strand
CATCTTTTTGTATAAAGAACTAATCTCAATTCGGATTTGAATTTTTACTTCCTCTTACCTATATGTATAAGTTAATATACATATATATAAAGAGAAAGTTTTGGATTCATGTCGAATCGATGTCGACTTTGATGGATATACACGTTTTGAGGGCCCCTGAATAAAAAAAAGTGGTTTTCCCGACATGTTCTGTCTGTGTGTCTGTTTGGGTTCAATTTAAAGCATGAATGAATTGAGCTAGGAGGTTGAAATTTTATATTTAAGTTAGTCACCCCCTCCCCCCCCCCCCCCCCCCCTAGAGCGTGAAAATAAGATTTGAAAAAAATATTTTCCTTCAGGAATGAAATTTAGATAAAACGAAGCCAGAATGTTTGCTGTAAAAATATATTTTAACAGCTGACGTTTCGGCTTTGGTCAAAGCCTTCCTCGGAGCTGTTAGAGGTCATCCGAGGATGACTTTGACCAAGGCCGAAAAGTAAGCTGTTAAAATATATTTTTAAAGAAAACATTCTGGTTGCGTTTTCTTCTAACTTTCATTCCTGATACAAATTCCACCAGCCATAAAATACCCTTATACCAGTGTTTCCCAAATTGTGAGGCGCGGACTATTCTAAGGGGAGGCGCGAATATTGGCCACCAGGACCAATTTTCCAAATTATTGGTAGTTTTAATAAAAATTAAATAAAAAAAATATTTTTATATAAATTTATATTTTTTAGCATTAAAAATTTTTGTTTTTGTATTATTTTATAAAATGGGAGGGGGGGGGGAGGCGCCATAAGATTAAATATTTTTAAGGGAGGCGTGGTAACATAAAGTTTGGAAACCACTGGCCTATGGTATAAGTAGAAGCGAAACTTGTACTTTAAATTCACATAAGATATTGTTCAGATTTATTAAATAATTGTATCAACCGGCTTTGAGTCGTCCATTTATTTAATTTTTAATTTATGGTATATACCGGTACTGGTTTTCGAAATATAAATGTGTTGAGTCTAGTCGCCCTTTTCTAGTGCCCGGCTCATTACAATGCTCATGTAATCCAAATTTACTGCGATTCTGAGCACTGGAGAAGCCTTGTCTCAACTGGAATGGAGGGGGTGCTGCGTTTCGTAACGCTTTGAGAGCAAGAATCAAATCGTTACGCTACCGTGAGCAAATGAATAAAAAGAAAACGTTACAAATTTTACATCTTGAATCTATATATTAAAAATAGCGGAGTGTCCGTCTGTCTGTCCGGCGCACATAGGAGTATTTGAAGTAAAAACCCGATCAAAATAGAAAAACTCAAAATTGATGCTTCTTTATCTACTATAACCGGTTTATTGGAATCAAGGACGGATCCAGAGGTGTTTCTCGGGAGGGGGGTAACCTGGTGTGACTGGTCGCACAACACAATTTTCTTAATTTCGGAAAATTTTAAGGCGCATTCTGGCCAATTATTTATTATTTTCCTTATATAAGAATATAAATACGCGTACAAATAAAATTTTTAAGTATTAATTTTTAAAATTTTACATTAAAAATAAAATTTTTTCGAAAAAAGTATTTTTTTTTCAAATCTCGTGGAGGGGGGTTATTACCCCCTTTACACCCTCCCTTCCGGTTCGGCTACCTGGTCATAACATCACTCGGAACCCAGCCATTGTGTCAACTGCTTGTCTTGGTTCTAGGCGCTCTCATTTTCGTTAGTCAGTTTTTGTGCAAAATGTCTTCATGTGGTGGTCAACAGAAAAAAACGACTTGAATGTGGAAATTGAAGGTAAGCTCTCTATATTACAGTATATTTGATTCAGTTTAAACGTAATTATCACTGTTTCTTATAAATATCAAAAACCGCTTTTTTGTACGTTTTTTTTAAGAAAATATAAGACAAATTAGTGTTTTTGTTTATGTGTCGCGGCTTGTCGCCTCAAACTTTTTATCTGGGCATAAAGTTTAGTCCTTTAGGATGTAGAAACAAGAAAAATATATCCCCCCATCTCACCCTATATTTTCTTATAGTATTTTTACGTGAACGAGGGACTCCGTCCTTCGGGAGGACATGAAGTTAGTTGAATGAGTCTTTCTTCCATCAAATTCATTTTTCTTCTATTTTTTTCCTTTGAACTCTTTCAAAATATCATAGAACTCCATTCTGGTAATTTTTTAACTCTTCCCAAAGGATCTATAACAAAAGAAAACTAAAATTATACTAAATCGATTTAATGAATTTCTGTTCCCTCGTTCACTTTAAAGTCTAATAAAAAAATATGGGGTGAGTTGGGGTGAAATGTTTTTCTTGTTTCTACATCCTAAAAGACTAAACTTTATGCCCAGATAAAAAGTTTGAGGCGACAAGCCGCGACACATAAACAAAAACACTAATTTGTCTGAAATTTTCTTTAAAAAAATGTTCAAAAAAGCGACTTTTGATATTTATAAGAAACAGTGATAATTACGTTTAAACTGAATCAAATATACTGAATATAGAGAGCTTACCTTCAATTTCCACATTCAAGTCGTTTTTTTCTGTTGACCGCCGCATGAAGACATTTTGCACAAAAAACTGAGTAACGAAAATGAGAGCGCCTAAAACCAAGGCAAGCAGTTAAAACAATGACTGACTTCCGACTGACATTGTGACCAGATAGCCGAACCAGAAGGGTCGGAGGGGCTGGATCCAAAAAGCCGGTTATAGTAGATGAAGAAACATCCATTTTGGGAGCATTAGGTAAACTTTGAGTTTTCTATTTTGATCGGGTTTTACGTCAAATACCCCTATGTGCGGCGGCTGGTTATAACTAATTTTTTAATAATGTAAATAAGAAGAGATAGAATCAAATACTTTTAAATTGTGAATTTTCAAATTCGGACGAGAAATTTGTCAAACTGAGGGAGCGCGGCGGACAGATGGACACACCGCTATTATTATTATTATTATTATGAATTTTTCCTTTAATTCTCCTGGCAGGCCTTTTGATAAGTTTGACCCCCCCCCCACATTGTGAATATTCTAGAGCCTATGGCTTGCAGCTTGAGGTATTTGAGGAAAAGGGACGAATGTTTTTATCTTCTCCATTATTTTTAATATAATTAAAATTATTTTTCCATTAATAAATCATTAGGTTATTAAATTCTGAAATGAATTAAATTTAAAAAATTTTACAATTATATTTTTAATTATTCAAATTTTCCCACCTTTATGACGTCGTAGGGAAAGGATTTCAAGATGATGAGTCAGAGAGAGTAATTTCCTTTTATAATGTGTCTATCCTAGTGAGACTAATCAAGGCGCCTAGAATGTTCGTTTCCTTTCGACTTTCTCCTTTTTTGGGATACAATATTCTCACGCCTTCTATGATTGGCCAACTTGTGAGAGCTCAGCCAATCAGAGAGAGTCTTTTAAATCAAGACCTTGGCATCTTCTTACTGCTTGATTGCATTTGATCTATTCAATTACCGAGTGGGCCTCGATTATTGTGTATTAATTTATAGGTTATCGCGCGTCCAAATTTGCAATCAAGTTTTCATTTATTAAGTGATTATCAGAAAAGTTGCCCTTTATCCAGTGCTAACTTATCAACCTGCAATCGACATACCTTTCATCCGATGGCTTCATTTTAATCAACCATCAACGTCCTGTATCCCCTTTCTTCTCTGGCTTCGAGCGCCATGTTAGAGAGAGATCCTTTCATTATCAGGTACCTCTTCCATTCTATCACCTTGTCATCACCTTATTCATGCTTTTTTTTTTAAATTAAAAAGTGTAAATTTTATTAGAGTAAAATAATGCAAAATGTTTTTTATAAATTTATATACTAGCTGCGCAACCCGGCTCCTGGTTGTCCTACCATATGAAATCTCATATCTGTTTTTATTATAAGTTTCATTTTAACTAGAATATTTTTCTACTAATGAATTTATCACAACTAAATTATTTCTCTTCTCGTCTTATTGTGAGTCCAATCAAATATTGAAATCAATTAATTTTGGGGCCCTTTGAGGGGCAAGAATTAATATCGTTACTCTACTACAGACTTTATGTTATCACGCCTCCCTTAAAAATATTTAATCGTATAACGACTCCTTTTTCTGTCCCCGAAAACGAAATTTTTAAAAATTTTTTTCTCTTCCGTGGAAATATTTTATCTTGTTTTTAGGAAAGCAAATTTTTATCGGCCGCCCGCCCCTCAATTCGTACCCGCTATAGGCTCCAGCCTTTTCAGCCTATTTAGAAATACCGTACTTATAATTTTACTTAAAATTTTATAAAATAATACAAATACAAAAATTTTTGTGCAAAAAAATTTATTAAGGTGCGCGTCTCGGGGTGCTAATTTTGGGACTTTCCAGCGGCCACAATTTAGAAGCTATCGACCTCAAATTTTTTTAAATTAAAGCTATTCAAAATATCTACAACTTATAGAAGCCCTTTTTTGATTTTCGAAAAAAAAATTTTTTTTTAGATTAATCGCATTAAATAAAAGATATTTTAAAAAAGGAGCTCTATAAGTTGTAAATAATTAAATTAGTAATCATTGTGTTAAAAAATAATTAATTTTTTGCCTTTAATTAATTAGCTGGAAAGTCTAGAATTAAATGCAACAAGTTACGTGTTTTCCTATGGGGGAACACTAACGCCATCTGGTGCCGCCTCGAGTCAATCGTGCTTTAACGGTTTTTCGAGACGCGCACCTTAATACAATTTAATTTACAAATAATTTATTAAGCTATTATATTATTTATTATTTTATTTATAAGACTAGCAATCATTTAGAAAATTGCTCGCTGTGGCTAATATTCGCGCCTCCCCTAAGACTAGGCCACGCCTCCCTAGGGAGAAGCGCCTCACAGTTTAGAAAACGCTGCTCTACCATGAGCAAAGAAGTTTCACTTTAAAACTACAGCCGATAAAAGACAATTATGATATTTCTATTAGAATGTTTGAAAGAAGATTCAGGATAATAATAAAATGAAAATAAGTGCAGTGACGTACATGGTCAATTTGATATTTACTAATCAATTTTTTTGTTATTATTGATATGATAGCCCGGTATTATTATTTGTATAACACAAATATAAATAATAAGAGACAAACAACGAACGAAAAGAATTTCCTTCCACTGTCAATACAAATAAAACCCGAAATAGAGTGAAGAGAAAGAGTCACGTCCTCAGCACTCGGCACTTTTTATGGACACACGTGTCTCTTCTTTGATGGCACAGGGCGCTTGTGTGCGTGTGGCACTCGCCACCTTCCTTCTATAACTACCACCTTGCAGGGGGGTTGAAATAATGACATCCTTTTTTTTAGATTTCATCAACCAACAACGCCCGATTCAAACGGACATTTTTTTTAGTCTAGAGTTATTTTCAAAATAAAAGAAACACAAGGAATGATAAACATATTACAGCGGGGAGGTAACTAACTTGGGGTGCACAATGAGGGCCAATAATAAAGCACCCTCTTTGATATTCATTATTTAAAAAAAAAATTGTGGTTCAATATTTTTTTTTTTTTTTTTTTTTAAACACTCACTTTTTTCTCATTCACACTCACAGTCACACAGTCTTTTCGGCAACTTAGGCCATGTAAGACTTTTTACGATATCCGTTATTGATAAATATACATAAATGGGGTCCAGGAATTCTTATTTAAGCCATTTGGTATCCAAATGGTTTAAATAAAATCATCGGACTGTCTGGGGTCCGAACCCGCGATGTTTGGTATACGAGGTTAGTACGCTAACCTCTACGCCAAGCCCCTAGGGCAAGATTCTCCTTTCGTTCTAAAAAAAAACAAAAACAAATTAAATAAATATAAATAGACAAAAGCAACCGTCAATAAATTTCACACACACACATCAAACCTATTCTATTTCTAACACCTTTTTGTAATGGGTTATTTCCTTGCCCTTTAGAACGGATGTACAATAGATCTTGGTTCATGAACTGCGGGTTCCTAGTTCAATTTCAGTTTTCAAAATTATTGAAAAATGAGATGAGGCCTCTATGCTTGTTTTTGGATGTGTAAAGCATATTTGGAACAAAAGCGAAAAAAAATCCAAGTATAAACACTTGGTAGGCCGATATATCAATATAAAACAGATTTTTTTACTTTCTCTTACCTATATATCTTTTAATAATATAAAAGACAATCTCTGTCTGTC
Source organism: Euborellia annulipes (assembly GCA_023213315.1). Classification (NCBI taxonomy): domain Eukaryota; kingdom Metazoa; phylum Arthropoda; class Insecta; order Dermaptera; family Anisolabididae; genus Euborellia; species Euborellia annulipes. The sequence goes on along the minus strand of JAKCPI010012898.1, from coordinate 10,078 downwards.
TGTCTGTCTGTCTGTCTGTCTGTCTGTCTGTCTGTCTGTCTGTCTGTCTGTCTGTTTGTAACGCATAGACTCCGAAACTACTGGACCGATTTTCATGGAGTTTTTTTTAATGGGTAGGGAATTTTCCGGGGTGGTTTTAGGCTATCATTATATCGAATTAGGGGTAGGAACCCCCCTTTTTGGGGGTTATCAATTACCCCATAGCAAAGCATTGGAAAACAGGATCTAACTCGCTTTATGAAAAATATATTTATCAAATCTTTAAAATGAAAAATAAAAACTCTTCCTCCTCCTAACAATTCGACATTTGAAAAGATTTTTCCGCTCTGCGCCCCCACCCCCCCCCCCCTAAAATTTTATTTTTTTTATTTTTCATTCGATTTTAATAAAATTTAAAATGACGCTTTCTTAGGGTGTAAATAATTGAAAAATGGTATTTTAGACCCCAGAAAGTTCAATCACCCCCCTGACCCCCCCTAAAATTTATTTTTTATTCGATTTTAATAAAATTTAAAATGACGCTTTCTTAGGGTGTAAATAATTGAAAAATGGTATTTTAGACATCAGAAAGTTCAATCACCCCCCTGACCCCCCCTAAAATTTATTTTTTATTCGATTTTAATAAAATTTAAAATGACGCTTTCTTAGGGTGTAAATAATTGAAAAATGGTATTTTAGACATCAGAAAGTTCAATCACCCCCCTGACCCCCCCCTGAAATTTATTTTTTATTCGATTTTAATAAAATTTAAAATGTTGCTTTCTTAGGGTGTAAATAATAGAAAAATGGTATTTTAGACATCAGAAAGTTCAATCACCCCCCCTGACCCCCCTAAAATTTATTTTTCATTCGTTTTTAATAAAATTTAAAATGACGCTTTCTTAGGGTGTAAATAATTGAAAAATATATTAATCAAATATTTAAAATAAAAAATAAAAACTCTTTTTCATAATTAATTAAAATACATTTATCTGGACAACTCTTAGTCATATCCCGAGACGCCGCCCGCCAGGGCTTAGCGGGGTAGGGTTGCCGAAGGCAACCCTACCGCAGCTAGTCTTAATATATAGGGAGAAAGTATTGAATTCATGTCAAAAATTCGACGTCGAGATTTTGTTGGATGTCACGTTTTGAAGTCCCCTGAATCCAAAAAGTTTGCGACATGCTCGCTCTGTCTGTCTGTCTATGAACAAAACATCTCAAGAACGATGTTAAAATTTTATATTTAAGTAAGGTACCCCCCTGGCACGGGTCACGAATCTTTTGAACAAAATTGGCCAAAGAGTACTTGTACTTTACTGAAGTATATATGTCGACACAAACACATATCGACCAATCACACCAAATTATTTAAAGTTAAATCTTATTTTTTTATTATTAAAAAAAAAAAAAAAATACACTTTGATTTGGTAATTTTGTTTTACGTACTGATTGATTACTCGCTTTGCAATTAATTATGCAAATGTTATTGAATTATTTTAACGTTGATTTAAAACGAGGCTTCGATCTGGATTAACAGCATTCATTCACGTTTTTTTTTTAATATTATCCTAAATTCTCTCTATATATATACAGGTACATATATATAGAAATCATTATCAATCGATTGAACCCATTTTTTTTTTTTTTTTTTTTTTTTTTAAAGCACATACTCCATTAAGTTTCAAACTTTTTTACGATTATTATAAAAAAAAAAAAAAAAATAACAGGTGGTTCATAAAACATCTTTCACAATATAAATTCTTTCTAGTTATTTTTATTATAAATATTATATATCGAGTTCCCAATGGAAAGAATACACGCTTACGCCCTTAAAATTGAATATTTTCTTTCTACAGACTTAAAATTTAGAATCAAAGTCTTATTTTATTTTAAGTCTTGGCGTTTTCATGGATTTTGATATCACAAAAAAGAGCTACTTCTTTTGACTTTAGTACTCATGAGAATGGCATTGAAGAGTGCAGGTGGATGATCTCCAGAAAAGCCAATTTTGATAAGATTCATGTTTTAAGAGAAAGTGAAAAAATAAAATAAAAACGTCTAAAAACCCAAAAATAATAAACTAAGTCCGCAAACATTTTGAGATGTATAACGCACTAGTCGCAAAGCCCGCCTTCGGCGGCGCCCCTGGACCCCCTTGCTCGCCTCCGACGGGCAAGTTTATTGCCAATTTGGGACATTTTTTGTTGCAATGCAAATGTTAAGTTGTTAAGGAAGGATCTTGAGTTCAAGCGAGGGTACCGACTGGCCACAGCACAAAAGGGTTCCGATGGGTATTACAATAATATTTGTGACTGTTTGAAGGGTCAGTCGGCAAAGCCAACTTGTCGATTTTGTGTTCCTATATTGAAGAAATTTGATTATAATTAATTTTCCAAAAATTGCTGAGTCGTCCAGATCATTTCTATAACCATTTATTATTATTCTCATAAACGTATTATCTTAATTTAGGTTCAGATGGGTATTACAAACTATTAATACTAAGGTCAAAGAATATATGATAATATAATAGGCTCTTTGGGTCCATAAGAGGAGAGGGGGGGGGAGGGTAAATACATAAACTCACATGTAAAGTAGAAAGTGCAAATTAGCAGAACCAGATGTATTATATCTATATCTCAAGCTGAGAAGAGATGCTTTTGGGGTGGATTTATGAGACGTGGAGGATGTCGCAGTCGTTTATCGATCGGGAAGAGGAATGGGATGGTGGAGGGGGAGGGGGTATAGAAGATGGTAGGGAGATCATCCGGATTAAGGGACTCGTGTGCAATGCCCCGGGGGACTTGTTTACCAGGTGTCTCCGCCTTGTATTATTACCTCATTAATGGACGACCTTCACTTCTACGCGTATATATTCGTAGTCTATCATCACTAATAGATGTTACAGTAAGAATCTCATTCTTCTAGATTTTTTTTTTTTTTTAATTTAAAAACACTAATTTTTTGAAATTCTTCCAATAAAACACTCAAAAAAAAAAAAAAAAAAAAAAAATTATTTAACATTTAACAAGACTGTGAGTGCTTTTTATTGGTGAGGCCAAAAATCCCATGGCCCCCGGGAATCGAACCCAGGATCTCCGCCTTTCCGGGGCATAGGCGTGCTGTCCATTGCACCAGGCCACCGGACCCTCGACCCATGGGATGTTTGGCCTCACCAATAAAAAACACTCACAGTCTTGTTAAAAATATATTAGGCCTACAAGATTAATAAGAGTGGTTCATCAAAGCTGGTATATTATTCTCCGGTTATGCCTGTTTATGGAATAATATTTACCGACAAACCCGTGGTTCGGCTTGCGATGACGCCTTACTTTTTTCGTTTCTGTGAGCTAATAAATAAATTCATAGTGATATTGATAGTTTTAAAGCCACGGGGCTCGGATTTTGATCCCAGGCAATCAGGACCTGAAGATGGGAGCGTCGCGCTCCCGAAACGTCGATGAAATAATATAAAAGTTTTTATTTATGCTGACTGCCTTTCCTCAGTGAGCTCCTTAATCAATCATCACCACAGCCATTTCTATTCTTCATTGTATGCAAATATTGTATTTTTATATAAATTTGTATATGTGTTTATATATAACAACTCTATCTGCATCTCAATGGTGTACACCTTGATATTGCCTCTTAAGAACTGATGATGGATTTATTTAATTAAAACCGAAAGCTTTTCTGAATTGAGATTTTTATTCGATAGAGGCTCTCCTATTGGCTGACATCCTTTCTTCCTGTCTATCATTCTAATCGTTAAACAGCCACTTCTCTTATCAACATCTAATTGTTGTCTTTTTTTTCCAGGTGAGTTCCTTCTGTTTATCTCGCTTGTCTACTTCTTCTTCTCTTCAATTTGTAAGTAAATTTATCATTCTAATAATTAATGAATTAACGAATTCTACACATGCGAATAAAACTTGCTCGCTCGCTTGCTTGTTCTTGTTGTCATTATCGTTGTTGTTGTTTTTGTTGTTATCTCTCTATCATTCACCCATCTTCTTAAGTCGTTAATTCTTCTCTTAATTTAGTTAAGATCTCTCCAACTTCATTCATTACAAAAGCAATAAAATTGTGAAGAGAACAATCGTTTCGGTATTATATAGACAAAAGACTCTAACAAAACATTAAAGAAAGAAAAAAAAAAGATTCGATGTAATCCGAGATGACATCTCCTCTCAACAAGAAAGAAAAAAATAACGATATCATGATTTATATTATTAATATATCAATATGAGAAAGGAATCAGATTAAACAAGATATTTTCTTCAACTCAAATAATTGACATTTCAGTTTTAAATCTGAGCTATCATTAAAGATAAATAATATCTTTAAAATTTGATAGAAATTCTCAACGCGTGGGTTTCAACATTCACCAGTAATATGAAAATGATCCAGACAACGAAATAAAAACACCTGCTATTCTCATTTTCATTCCATCAATTCAATATTTCTTTTTTTTCTTTAATTAAAAAAAAAAACACATCATATCTAACAAACCTGATACTACATATTCACGTTTTTCAAGAGGGAGGTGGTTGAACTCGAGAGCAAAATTTCTATTGAAAAACATGTGAGTTAATTGAAAAAAGCAATAGGCTGGGAAGTTAAAATTCCAATTTAAATGTGATAGGTACTAGACGTTTTCTAACTGGTAATTTTAATTTAACCCGCCTTTGGTGGGCGCCGTCACGGGATATAATTAGTGTTGTAGTTTCAACTTGGGACCTTTATTGTTCCTTCTACTGTATACATCAAAGACATTGGGCGTTTGATAAAGAATTGTGAATTTTCTTATGTATGCAGATGATCTGAAAATTTTCAAAGAAATCGGAGATATGGGAAATTGCAACAGGAAGTTAATAATCTCAATGAGTTGTGTAATATAAATGGTTTAAATTTAAATTCCAAAAAATGTCACTCATAACTTTTAGAAAAAAAAAAAACTGTCCATTGTTGCTTGTGAAGATTGAACTTACCCTGCAGACCTTTTATAGGAAACACAAAATATTTGCTCCATCAGGGGCAAAGATAATGAAATATGAAAATAATTTTAAATGAAATTTTAAAAGTAGTGAAACGATTGTCTTCTGCTAGAATATAAATTTTATTAATTTATTTAATTTCAGAAACTAATTTAGAGGAGGTTTTTCCTCTAAATTAGCCAGTGGCGTCATTTAGGGGGCATTCCCCCCCATGGCTCTGATTTTAATAACATTTTATATTATTTCAAATAAAATACTTTTTTTTTTTTTTAAACATTCACACTTTTTTCTCATTCACACTCACATGCACCCACACATTCACACAGTCCTTTCGGCAACTTTGGCCATTTAAGACTTTAACGATAACCGTTATGAATATATATTATTTGGGGTCCAGGCATTCTTATTTAAGCCATTTGGTATCCAAATGCCTTAAGGTGCGCGTCTCGAAAAACCGTTAAAGCACGATTGACTCGAGGCGGCACCAGATGGCGTTAGTGTTCCCCCATAGGAAAACACGTAACTTGTTGCATTTAATTCTAGACTTTCCAGCTAATTAATTAAAGGCAAAAAATTAATTATTTTTTAACACAATGATTACTAATTTAATTATTTACAACTTATAGAGCTCCTTTTTTAAAATATCTTTTATTTAATGCGATTAATCTAAAAAAAAAATTTTTTTTTTTCGAAAATCAAAAAAAGGGCTTCTATAAGTTGTAGATATTTTGAATAGCTTTAATTTAAAAAAAATTTGAGGTCGATAGCTTCTAAATTGTGGCCGCTGGAAAGTCCCAAAATTAGCACCCCGAGACGCGCACCTTAAATAAAATCATCGGACTGCCTGGGGCCCGAACACGCGACGTTCGGTATACGAGATTAGCAAATAAAATACTTCAAAATATATCTTCGAATATATAAACTGTACAAAATTAAATATCTTTTAACCAATTTGAGTATCTTTTTGTAAGTAAATTAAAAAAAGAAAAGTTTGCCCCCCCAAGAAAAAAGTTGAAATGACGCCACTGTGTTGATCTGTTACAATTATTATCAGATCTGTTTCAGACTGTATAAAGGCCATAATATTTCAATAAAAAATATATAGGGTAAAAGAAAGTAAAAAATGATTGAATTTCATGAAATAGGGGCTGATTATGGGTAAATTAAATAAAATAAAAATTTATATTAGGGCTAGAGAACTCCCCTTTTTAGAGGATAAATAGCATAATTTAATTTGGGATTTGTTATATTCGTAGCCCTGATCGGATTTGAACCTATACGGGTATTTCAGAAAATTCTTCCAAATCTTTGCCTCCCCCACCAGCCCTCTAAAATATTTATTTTATTTTTCACTTTATGTTAATAAAATTTGAAACGATACTTCCCCAGATTTTAAATAATTAAAAAAATAATATTTCACATTTCAGAAAGTTCTATCGACACTTCGTGGATAGGGGGGGAAGGCGAAATACCTTTAGATTTAACAAATACATTTTTAAATTGAGAAGATAACATGAAAGAAAACACTTTTTAGGTTAATAGAGGTGATTTAAATAAGTTGGGTTTTTTTATTCGGTAGATTTCTTTTGTGATAAATTCGGTGTTCGTCGTCAGGTGCAGGTGAATGGCACCCGCACCTTTTTTCTCTCTCTCTCTCTCCCCACACATGTCAATAAGGATCATTTGTCTCAATCCAATTGAGGGCTGTCAAATTTTTTTCTCCTTTTCTGCTGCCAACTCAAACTAACCTCAATTCTCGATTAGCATATGTTGGTGCGTTCGTTCGTTCGTTCACTTCCCCACCCCCTTCCCCCCTCTCTTTTAATTTAATAATAATTATTTTTTATTTATTTATTTATACCGTGTTTATTATCATTTAATTAAACTAAAGCATTTTGACGTCGTTGTGACATGTGATTATTCATTCCACCATTCACTAATGTTATGAGATTGTCTTTTATCAAAATTAATTAATTGTTTAATAATAATAAACATAATAAAACTGAAAAACGGATACAGATAATAATTTACCGAATAATTCGAAACTAAACCTTATTATTATTAATTAAATTATCAATAGGAAATTTTTGTGATTATATCGTATCTTAAGTCAATAAACAGATTAGTCGGCTAATACGGATTAGTTGGTCATCCCCCCACCCACTAATTTTGCATTTTTTCGTCAAACCTGCTGTTTTTCTGGTCCTGTTTTAAATTTTAAGGCTCATTAATTAATATAGACTTAAAATTCAGGTCCATTCTCTAAAAACAGACGTTAAAATTTAACACCAACAAATGGGTTTTAAAAACTAAAGTAATAATATCACCGTTCAAAAATGCTATTCTATAAACAATATTTTAACAGCCACGTTAACATTTTGTTTTTATTTCAAAGCTGTTAAAATCATAACCTTACGTTTTAGGTTAAAGTCGCCATTTTTATGCTCGATACGCATATTTATATAATTACAATGAAGAAATGGAGATATCAGTCAAATTTGGTTATAGGTTCAATAAAACTCCCAGAATAAGACGTTTCGGCCTGAATTTATTTGGTCATGTTCAGTTATTGAGAATTATACACATAATGCAAGTGGAAATTTTTTTTTATCTCTGAGCTTGGCCACTGGAGCATATAATTTTGTATGAAGCAAATAAATTTTATTATTGACAAATCCTGGTTTGACCACATGTGCACTTGCATTATGTGTATAATTCCCAATAACTGAAGATGGCGAAATAGGCTGAAACGTCTTATTCTGGGAGTTTTATTGAACCTAGATCATTCCAATTTGGCTGATATCTCCATTTCTCCATTATAATCACATCACAGCCACAACCTCAAAAAGCAACTCATATTTACGAGGGCAGGTCAATAAGTCCGTGACTTTTTGAATGAAACGCCGGTTTTTTGATAAAAAATTATTTTTTTCAACGTAGTCTCCTTTGAGCTCTATACACTTTTCCAACGTTTCTCCAATTTTTTTTATCCTTTTCTAAAATAAGATTTGCCGAGGGCATCAAAATAAATATTTGTTTGTGGGATGATTTCATCGTTGGAGTCAAATCTCTTTCCGCCGGCCATTCATTCAGGTTTGGAAACAAGAAATAGTCACTCGGGGCTAAATCCGGAGAATAGGGCGGATGAGGGAGCAATTCGTATCCCAATTCATGGATTTTTGTCATGGAAACTGCACATGTATGCACCCGTGTATTGTCCTGCATTGTCTTCTCAAATCACGAGGTAGTCTGCCTTTAATGGATGTGAAACAAAAACTAAAAGACCTGGTTCAAATTTCCAAAAGGAGTCAGCTGATAGTTGCCTACTGACACGAGCACTGTTGCCATTTCAGTTAAGAGGCGGGAAATTCAAAAAGTCACGAACTTATTGACCTGCACTCGTATATATTAGGAGGACCAGGAACATTTATTTATACAGTATAAGATGGACCTTCATTTGGATAGTAAATAATATATTATTTGGTATCCTAATGATTTAAATAAATATTCATTGGACTGCTTTGGATCCAAACCCGAGCCCCATGGCTTTAAGACTATCAATATTGATATAAATTAATTGGTAGCCAATTCAATTTTAAATACATTTATGCCGCATGTGACGGCCCTCGGGGCTTGGCGTAGAGGTTAGCGTGCTAACCTCGTATACCAAACGTCGCGGGTTCGGACCCCAGGCAGTCCGATGATTTTATTTAAGACACTTGGATACCAAATGGCTTAAATAAGAATGCCTGGACCCCAAATAAACATATATTATATAAATACGAGTATCATTTAAAAGTCTTAAATGGCCTAAGTTGCCGAAAAGACTGTGTGTATGTGAGTGTGAATGAGAAAAAAGTGTGAGTGTTAAAAAAAAAAAGTCGCATGTGACTGAGTACCAACCCGCAACCCTTGGTACAAATGGCTAGCACGCTAACTAGTATATCAAGACTACGGGAGGGTTGATTGATAATATATTCGTACTTGCTGGCTTCGTCAGATTTTTTTATTTTAAATAAGCTTTTAATGCAAAATCGGATGTGGTCACAACAATCGGATGACCTTTTAAGGTTATTTATTTATTCATTTGGGGATTAACTAGCTTCCCTCTCTCTTAACGGCAATAAAGAATTTAGGTTGGAGCTTAAGGGAGAGTAAAATCAATTCCCTAAGCAATGCGAAATGTTAATCTTTGATTATTGGCTATTTGACATCGAACGAGTGCAAGTGGTCCCTGGGGACCAGTAAGCCTGGAAATATAAAATCGTTTCAAGCACTAAAAAAAAAAAAAAATTTCTTTCGGAACCAAAATGACAAAATCAGATATCTTGTCATGAATTTCTCCTGATTATATGTACCTTTTACCTTTTTTACCATTTTTGGTTTTTAATATACTGTATATATATCACAACACATAACGTTCTCTTATTTACGGTATTTGAATGTTGCGTGTTGTTTGGCCACTCATACCAGATTGGCTTTATTTTTCCAATTGATTGGCAATAAAATAAATTTTTGTCCCATAGGACTGGAAGTGAGACCCTGACTCCTAGCACTAGAGGGCCAGCTACAAGGCCTACACTACAGGATAGCGCCGGGGCATATAAATGTTTTGTTTGATATTAGGTCTATTATTATTTTTTATCGAAAAAAAAAATGATTCAAAAAATAAGAATATTTTTTCTTAATATAAATTTATCTCATGCAAAAACGAATTTCAAATATTAAATAAATTATTATTTTAATTTTTTTATATACGTCACCACTGGACGTGGGGATGTAATGAATGGGGAGGGGAGTTATTTAATAAAAAATTTATTTAATAAAAAAATTTCTAAATATCCTTGACTCATTTATAACACTGATTAAAAGGCGGAATAAAAAAAATCACCTAAATATTTGAGGAGAAAATAATTACACTTATTCCATGGGTAGAATATCAACAGTGTAAATTTTAATTTCCAATCAAGATATTAGACTTATTGGTGCGGAATTGGTACTGAATATATCGAATTATGTTCGAAAAATCAGGTCCGATATTGAACTATTGATGCGGAATTCATTTTAATTTTGAATATATCGAATTATATTCGAAAAAATCT